>AWWV01001075.1:0-16933 GCA_001974805.1 Corchorus capsularis | reverse complement strand
TAATAATTTCATTAAATATTTGTTTTGTTATTAGTACACCATTAATTTTTTGTACAAGACAAAATATACTCCACCCTAATTAATTAATGTTATAGTGGTACGTATGTATGTATGTATATATATATTATTTATTTTAATAGGTACTAGGCTACTAGCCAGTCCGACATTTTATCTTATAAAATTAATTGTCATTTACCATATATTTATAGTAAAAAGAAGTGAATGATAACATTCTAATTTTAGAACTTCTTTTCTTTATTGAAAGAAATGGAGTATAAATATAAATTAAGCTTTTTTAGATTTAATAATAATGATAATATTAAATTAATTATGCAAGGGGTGAAGTCTTGGGAGAAAAATGCCCTGATTTCTACCCAAGTTTGAAGGGTGGAACTTTTTTTTTCTTTCTTTCTTTTGAGTAGTGATACAAGAAATTATTAATTAGACATATCTACCTTATTATAACATCGGTATAGACCAACTTAGAGATTATCATATATATATATATATAATTATTAAAATCCTCTCACATTAATATTTTAAATTTTAGTGAGGCTATGAAGCTTTTTTTTTTATCTATTTCATTATAGGATAATCTCTAAATTGACACATTTTTTTTATTAATTAGAACTATAACATTAACATAGTAATGTACTTAATAATTTGTTGGAAGGTAGGTGGGCTCGAATGAAAATTTCAAGAAAATAAGATGTTAGGTATAACGAGTCCACAATTGTCAAATTGGTTCCTATTGGTCCAACAGATTGCATTATATGACAAGAAAAAGGCAAATTATTGTAAAGTACAATTATGATTAATTATCCCATTTTTGCTAGTAATAAATGGAAATTGGAAAGTGATGTTTGTGAAATTAAAAATTTAAAACTCACAATCTAATTAAAACTTGAAAATTTATTTATTTGTCGACACTTACATGAGAATGGGGATCATATATATATATAAAAAAGAGGTAGGGAAGGGAAGTTATTAGATAGGGTGGGCCTGAATTATTATCATGATAAATGTTGTGCAACGAGCAAAACATCCATTAAAATTTAGCCACAGATTCAATCACAAGTTTGGGTAAGATGCTGTTGTGGTAGCATTTTACCCATGATGCATGTAAATCTATTCTAATTTTCTAAGTTAATGTATAAATTAGTGACAAGCTTTAGCTTGTTTGGTATCGTTTTTGTTTTATGTTGCCAATTTTTTGTTTTTGAAAGCAAAACAGTGAAAACACATTTGACAAACTGTTTCCGTTTTCAAAAATTTTGGAAACAGAAGCAGTATTTTGGAAAAAAAGTGGAAACAATAATTTTGTATTTTCATGTTTTTCCAAAACACGTCCAAAACACAGAAATACATTGATTAACAGTAACTCAAGTGTTTTTTCACCATTTTTTAAAAACTTTTTTATTTAAAAATGTATAACCAAATTGTATATCCAAATATGTTTTTGTTTTCAAAAAATTGACAACGCAACAAGAACAAAACGAAAACGAAACAAAAACAAAAAACAGGAAAACGAAAACGATGTCAAATGACTCCATGTTTTGTTTTTGTTTTTTGGCAGAAAGCTTTAGTTTTTACATTGTAAGTATATATCTCAAGTACGAAAAAAATGTTTAATTTTATCACTCTCCGGCTGCTGTGGCCTGTGAGTACGTACTTTTCACAGTTTCACTCTTGTTTTTCCCAATAATGACAAGCTTTTCCTCTACAAATTTCATGACATGAACTGTGTTTGAATTGGCAAACAGACTCTTAGAGCCCGTTTGGTATTGTTGCAGTTTCTGTTTTTTTTTTGCCATTTTGTGATTTTGAAAACAAAATTGATTAATTTCACATTTTCATAAGTAATACTCCATTCATGACTTTAATCAATACTGAATATATATAGATATAATTAATGAAAAGAAAAAAGGAATTTTACAAAAAAAAAAGAAAAAAAAGGAATATTATTTCTTAAAAAAAGGAAAATTAGGTAAGAACAAAAAAGGAGTTAGAGTCCTCGGCTTTTTTTTTTTGGCACAAAGAGTCTTCGGCTTATTTAATCGAGTTTTTTTTTTATTTTTTATTTTTTATAGCCCATAGTCCCATTTCTGTCAACCACATAATTAATAGATTCGAAGAAGAAGAAATAGAATTAATAAATGGTTATTATTTGATACACTGGTGGTGTAAATTTTGGACTTCACAAGCGGGTTGTGGAGTTGATACATGTCCATTTTTTTTAATTAATTAACTTTTAAATATTTCAATTTAGTCCCTAAAGGACACATATTACCTTTCAGAACTCGCTTGTGTAGTCTGCTAAACTTCACTGTCGGTGTATTATATAATTTGCCATTATTAATAAATTAATAAGGCTAATTAATTGATATATAAAAAATGAATTATGGGGTTATAAATTTGCAGCTTAAACTTTATCATCATAAAAAACAACTCAATACCATTTACCTGCTAAACTATCACAAAATGGCAATATGCCCCTTAAACTTTTTTTCGACCCATCGTCTTTCTAAACACATTTCAATTTGGTCCAATCACCATTTTCCTTTAGTTATCATTTCCTTAAAAGCAAACAGAAATGCTGACGTGACATTTCTCTGCCACATGAAAATGTCACGTTAGTTTTTATGGATTCATTAAAATTTTTCAAAACGTCAAAATATTTATCTAAAAAAATAAAAGTAAAGAGAGAGAAAATGGAAAAAAATTCGTGTGTCATTTTTTTTTTCTAACCAAATTAAGCCAAATTAATTATATGAGGACTAATTAAGATGACAATATGTACTATATTTCACAAAAAAAAAATGACAATATATATATATGGAATTGTGGATTCATTTTGATTTGTCAATGGCCTGTCTTGTAGAATGTTAGTTCTCCTTTTTGTAAATTTGTTAAATTAAATGAGGAAAACAAGAAATAATAATGCAACGTACTGGCTAGTAGTAAGACTGTAGCAATATTAGTTCCAAACAAAATCAGACAAAGAGTCCGGAAGCTGAAAGAGAGGATGATGGGACCAATTGATGGCTCACTCATTTTTGTTTGCTCTTATAGTAGTAATTTGCAGTTTGCCCCACATCCCATGGTACATATTTGTTCCCCACGTAGCTTGGGAGATTGGTGTTTAAGGTTTGTCCGTCGAATTAGGGGCACCCTATAGTCTGAAGTCCCCATCAATTGACTCTTATATACATGGAACAAATTTTTTGACAAGAACATGAGTAGTGCATTTAAATATTTTTATGTTAAATACTTGTTCTGTTATTAGTACTCAATATTGCAAATTTATTATTTTTAACAACAAATTAGTAATGCAATGGGGTTGAAGTCTTGAGAGAAAAATGCCCTGATTTCTTCCCTAAGTTTTTTTTTTAATCTTGCCAAAAAAAAAGGTCTACTTGTGGGTGCGTGTTTATTCAGACTCGAACCCATATAACCACACTTGTAAAAACCTTATACTCGATTCCTACCACTACGCCACCCCTACAATGGGTATGTATCAGATCCTTATCCCGCTTGTGGAGTCCAAATTTTACACTATCAGTGTATTGTTCATATATATATAATATAATATAATTTTATATTTAGTATTTAAAACTATTCCTTACAAGTCACATGTCAATCCCCACATGTGTAGTATGATAAACTTTACGTACGGTGTATTTGTAATTTTCCTATATATATATATAATTATTAAAATGTTCTCAAAGTAATATTTTAAATTTTAGTAAGGCTTACCATATAAATCTTCCTATCCTCTCAAAATAATATTTTAAATTTTAGTAAGGCTTATCCTATAAATCTTCCTTCTTCTTTTTTCCTACAACTTGTGATTTAATTACAAGATAATCTCTAAATTGAAACATTTTTATTAACTAGAACAATGACTAATATATGGTATATTAATGTAAGTCAAGCCTAATAATTTGTTGGAGGTAGGTGGTTGCGAAGTAGGAGAGCAGGGAGTGAAGTGTGATCCTCCAATAAGGATTTCGAGAAAATAAGATGTTAGGAATAACGGGTCCATGCATATTATCGTGAATTGGTTCCTATTGTTAGTCCAATTGTGTGATTTATATGAAAAGAAAAAAGGCAAATTAATGTACAGTACAATTATTATTTTTTTTTTAAAAAAAGTGCAGTATAATCATGATTAATTTTTTGAGGTAAACAGTTATGATTAATTAACCCATTATAATAAATGGAAACTAATTTTGTATTGTAACACAATCTAAAAGACTAGAAAAATAGACATATGGCAATTACACATATAAGGTCCATGAGAATGGAGATGTAAAAACAGAGGTAGCGAAGGGAAATCATTATCATAATCCCAACTACTAATTAATACTCCGTCCTATATTATCTGTCTATTTTGGGTCAAATCAATCATACATTTGACCTTTAATTACAAAAATATATATACAATCAAATTTTCGAAAAATATGTTTTGAAAAGTTTAAAATTTAACTTAATCAAAATATAATTTTTTAAAATTTATTTATATATATTTTTTTATAATTAAAGGTCAAAATTAGGAAACTTTGACCCAAAAGGGACAGATAATATGGGACTGAGGGAGTATTGTGCAACTCAAAACATCCATTACAGATTGTTATAATTAATTGTGAACTGTGTTTATGTGACATCTTTTATTTACAATTAGTATTAGTAGTTATGTGTCACTAAAGCATTCCAATCAACTAGTTAAATTATTAGCATTTCAATAATTAATGATGAGTTTTTCCCTCTACAAGTTTCTCATGAACTGTGTTTGGTAATTATATAGACTTAAATCAATATTCCTTTTTTCTTTTTGGCCATATATGTAATGAAAAGAAAAGGAAAAAAGAAAGCAGGAATATTAGGTAAGACCGTAAGAACAAAACGGAGTTAAGAGTCTTCGGCCTTCGGGTAACATATTTGCAATCGGGATTATTGTATGAAAATTTGATATTTCTTTAATTTTCTGTCTTGATCAAGAACTTGAAGTTTATCAAAAATGAATATAATACTAAATACACACGTTAAAGCGTGATATATATTATGTACATTAGTAAGGTTAATTAAAATTTTAGTAAGGTTAATTAACCTTACTAATTTTAATCACTTTTCTAAACATTTTTTTCTAAATCAAATTATTACTGTCAATATTATTCGACACAAAAATTTTAGTGATCCAGTCAAATGGTCAATTAGTAACATTACTCTTATTTAATCAAGCTTTTTCCCCAAAAAGAGAGAGAGAGGTGACCGTGGCCTATGTAGTTTAGAGTAAACTACTATATATGATAAGATTTAACTTATACAATAAAGTTATTTGCATTACCATTAATCACACTACTTATATCCAATGGTTATTATCCAAATCAAACTCATATTCAACGATTATAAATGGTAATGTATAAGAGTAATGCGGTTTGGGTAGTACGCGTAACTTTGTCCAGACTAATATATAAAAATAAATTATATGTTATATAAATTTGGCAATTTGAACTTTTCAACATAAAAAACAAAACCCTTGCCCTGATGAGTAGTGATGACATGACTTTATAACCTGATCTCTCAAAAAAAGAAAAATTTAAAAAAAAAAAAAAGAAGAAGAAGAAATCACAACGGTAAACTAATCACACCCACATGTGCTGCTAGCTTAAAGTAAATTAAAGTAACGATATTTCAACTAAAAAATGAATGATTTCAAATTTCCTTCTCTAATTAGAGACAAAAGATTATCATGTATATAAGCATTTGGTTCAACTAATATATATATACAGGTATAAATTTCTTCGAATAGTAAAGATGTTATATAGGTGGATTTCCTTCAACATTAAGATTTAATTATTGTATCCTCAAATAATATTATATATACTACAAATTGTACCAATATATATATATATATACATACATATTCTTTTTTTTTTTGTGAAAAACAAGTAGAAATTAACAACTAACTATTCCGGAAACCAGGAGAAAATGAGACTTCTCTTTCATCAGCTTCCAGTAAATACTTCAATCCATCGGGAGGTTCAGACAGCAGCTCAAAGTCCTTTTATATATGTATATATATATATGTATATATATACACATATTCAACTGATCATGTCATGAACAAAAAATATAGAAGAAGTCCTTTTATTTAATGACTACATATATAATTATAAGATTGTCCGTCCCCCACACTAAGCGCTAGCACAGCTATAATTAAGCTAATTAATTATACTGTGCTTATTTTATTTATTTATCTAACAAGTTGGAGTACTCGACAGTCGACAGTCGACACAAACATTCCCACGTTAAAATAATCCAAACATCCGTCATCCGCCCTAACACAAAAGCTACATACTCTGCTATTACTCTGTTATTTATTCTGCAAACCATTCCTCTCCACAGTCAAGAAATGGAGCCAAAGAATGGAGATTGGAAGCCACATTTTGTTGAGAGCTGCTGCTCCAGTCTTGAAACATTTCCTCCGAGAAAACCAGAGGCACCGCCGCCTCCGCCGCCGCCTGCTGATCTGATGACGTTGAAGGTGACAAAGTTTCGTCATTAATGCTATTATCTAACTCAGCAAAATCTGATTTCAGAAGATCAGATAGACTAAACTCTCCCATGTTGAAGTCAAGCATGAAATCTGAAGAATCATCATCATTATTATTATTCTGATCTTCATGATCAAAAAGTTGAGGAATTTGATCCAGACAATCCCCATTTGTTGAAGGCTCTGATGAAGTTTTGGTGTCAAAATTAGGGTCGAATATTTGTTTTTTTGCATGGGGATGAAGGGGAAGAGGGTAATCTATGAAAACTTTATGGGAGCACCTGATTGCCCTTGTACGAACCACGTGAGTTGAAGATTTACCAGCACTTGGGGCCATTTCGCCCTCCCTTTTCCTTTTCTTCACAATTGATCTGTCTTTCATTTTGTTGTTTTTCGAACCTTCTGCTTCTGCTTCTGCTTCTGCTTCTGCTGCTGCAGAGTTTTGGTGCTCTTTAACCTTTTTGCCTAAGTTTGTGTTCCAATAGTTCTTTATTTCATTGTCTGTTCGCCCTGGAAGTCTCCCCGCTATCAAAGACCATCTTCAAAAACCATAAGAAAAAAAAAAAAAGGAGAATTATAACTAAAAAACATGTTTAAAAATTATAACATTTAAGAAAAAAAAAAAAAAAAAAAAACCCAAACCTGTTTCCCAAGAGCTTGTGAAGTCTGATGATAAGCTCTTCCTCATCTGCTGAAATGTTACCTCTTTTGATGTCTGGTCTTAGATAGTTCAGCCAACGAAGTCTGCAACTTTTCCCACATCTCTTTAAACCTGTAAAATGATACAAGATTAAAAACCCAGATTAAAAAAAGGGGAAAAAATTAAAGGGCATTCTCAAATTACCAGCTTTTTTGGGAAGATTTCTCCATTTGCCTTCACCATGAGTTCTAATGTAGTCTGTAAGAATTTTGTCTTCAAGAGCAGTCCAAGCTCCTCTGTTGAGGCCTTCCTTAGAGCAACAAGGACTCCTCCCCATATTTTCGAACTCTTTTCCAAGTTGGGTTTTTGATTTTTCCAAGTTTCGAATGATTCTGTGAATGTGCCTTTCCTTTGATCTAGGGGACAATTTATATGGTAGCTACTACCTTTATATGATCAAATATTCAACTTTATTATTTTATTACTTCCTCTATCCCGTATTATAAGTTCTCTTCTAGAAACTTTATTTATCCCAAAATATAAGTATCTTTTTAAATCTCAATGCAACTTTTACCTAAGTTATCTAAATTACTCTTGTTAGTGATAGTAGAAATTTAGTTGGAATTTAATTTATCTATTGACTATGAGGGAGTAAGTGAGAGGAGAGAGAAGAGGGATAAAATTGGAAAGAGAAGATAAAAGTTTATAGAAATTAGAGTTGTAATTACTTTTCTTAAACTTTGTGATACGGTTAAAATGAACTTATATTATGGGACAGGGGGAGTATTATTTAAGACTTAGTATACTATATGAATCTTGGCAAGAGGCAACTCATGCATGCTTTTATATGGGGACATATGTTTAGTGGGTGACTTAGGTCTCCTCCTATGAAAAATCAATGTAATTACAAAATTTTCTTGTTCGTGTTTTGAATATCTTTTCTCGTGCTGTCGTGCAAATAGTTAAAAAGTTTAAAATAAAAACGTGGACAATAATATTTTTTATCCTGAATATTTCATAGCATCGATTTGATTAATACGGATTTCACCCGTGTTGTACATCTGGAATTTGTTCGAATTTGATCCGTATCGTGCATTTGATTTTAGTGAGTGAATCTGATCAACAGAGATATCTGTGAAAACAAAATTTCGAATCTGAGACCTGTTTAAACTGCAACAAACCCACTTATCACTTGATTCAATTCCACATTGGCGTGGACAAGAATCTGCATGCACCATAGTGAAATATATATATATATATATATATATATATAATATGCTATATATATATGATGCTTCAAGGAAGATCACCATGGGTCTAGTCATGGTCCTGGCTACCATGCTTTGGGCAAGAATCATGGTCATCAGACTTGTGCCAAAAAAGAAAAAAAGGACAAAAAATATAAAAATAAAATATTATTAATGGACGGCGTTTGCCTAATTAGTTCATGTGCAAGTGCAAGAGGGGACCAAGATTAATTTATTGCTCCACATACAAGAATTAATTAGTGTAGAAAATGTTATTTTCACCAGAAAAAAGTGTACACACACAATATATACTTTATTCATTGACATCCTTAATATAACTATCACCCACTGTCCCACACTCGAAGATAATTATTTGCTCCCCCTAGTGATGCAAGCAAGAATAGTGAGGCAACCACGTACCCAAAAGCCACACAATATCTCAATAATTAAATAACATTAATTTAATATCTCTCAAAATTAACTTATAATTTAGATTATATATATTTGATTTTATTTATCCATTTATTTTACAAAAAGAAAAAGAAAATTAAAAATCTACTAAACACTACAAATTGGATGGTAAAAAAGGAACAAGGCAATGCGTTACTGTCATTTCCTTTGTCCACGTACAAAGGACAAATTGGTTTTACCCTTTTTTTAGTGTAAAAAAAGAAAAGGGTAAAACCAATTTTACTACTCCATTATTAAATAACTACTAGTTTCTTTTGGATAATCCTTTTTTTTTCCATCCAATTTGTCACTCTAACTTGATTTTCCGAAATTCATTTCACTATTATAAATAGTATATATATTAATTATTTCTGCAAATTAACATGTGAAGGAGCAGTTGCCTTGATTGATTAATATATACGTACTAATTAGCTAGTGGCATAATAATAATAATAATAATAATAATATATTTGATTTATTAAAAATGATCAATTTGATGAAGATCCTCCATTAATTAAGTTAAGTAAAAAAGATATGATTACTTTGGAGTTGCACCTGCCCTTCTTTAAAATTTTTACTACCATATATATATGGCTCTCATCATCTTTGTTTTTTTCTGGTTAATTTCCAATTTCTCCTTCAAACTAACTTTCTTTGCATGGAAAGTTTGTTGCCGAACCCCAATTCTCAGCCGCCCCCGACTTTCGCCCCCTGCGATGCGATGCGATAGCATATGACTGATTTGAGAGCTACTTAAAAGTACGCACACCTATATTTAAAGCTACTTTTGGGGTCATCACCATGACAAAATATATTGTACTATTTCCATAACTAATTATTTAATTAAATATAATGTGACTAACTTCAACTTTGGACTTCTGGCCAAAAAAAAAAAAAACCTTCAATTTTGGACCGTCCACGTCCCTATCATAGTAGCTAGTTGCACTAGAGTACATATTTTCTTAATTAATTAATTTTAGTATATGATAGATTGATTAATAGTGATATATATAATATTGAATTTAATATATACTTTATAATAGATCGATGAGACAATGCTTTTATAGCAGACAACATGGCCCTTATATGTACAATAATGGTTCACTTCATACTGATACAAATAACATGACTGAAAACTTTTTGGAAATTGGAAGATTCCAACTTCTAAGAAATTCTTTTTAACAGCTTTTAGACATACCCTGTTTGATCTTTCAAATGTGTCTTGTACTATATATTAATACACATTTTTTTTTGGGTACATGATATTATTATATATTAATACACATTTAATCAGTAATATATATAGTACTTTTTTTTGGGTGAAAATATATATAGTACTACTATTATAATTTTACACTTTCAAAAAAGTACTCCACTAATTAATTAGGAGCATTTGTGAGAGAGTGCTTAATTAACCAAAACCCTTTTTTTGGGTAGTAATTGAAGTTAATTAAAGGTCCAATTTAGCAAGGTGATCGTAATTTTGTCTGCGCGGCCCTTAAATTTGTTTTCTTTCAGGCCGAAAGCCATTACTTCATTTTATTGGACCAGTTGTTTAATACCCGGCCCATCGGCCCATCACTATAGTTAGCAAAAGGAAAAGTCAAATATTAAGAGCTTGTTTGGTATTGTTTCCGTTTCCTGTTTTCTGTTGTCAATTTTCTGTTGTTGGAAACAAAACAGTGAAAATATGTTTGGCAGACTGTTTCCGTTTTCAAAAATTTTGGAAATAGAAACAGTGTTTTGGAAAAAAATGGAAGCAAAAATTTTGTGTTTTCATATTTTTCCAAAACACAGAAGTATAATGATGAACAGTAACTCACGTGCTTTTTAACCATTTTTTTTAAAAAACTTTTTTATTCAAAAACATAAAACTAAATTGTATATCCAAACATGTTTTTGTTTTCAAAAATTAACAGTGCAACAAAAACATAACGAAAACGAAACAAAAACAAAAAAAAACAGAAAAAATGAAGACGATGTCAAACAACCCCTTAATATTTTGTTACCTACTTAGTTTTTTTTTTGGCCAGAAAGCTTATAACATTAATTTATCATATTATTATATGTAGGTTTTGGACCATTAGATTTTTGGTTTAAAGCTAATTAATTTGGATTGTAATAATTACTCCATATATATACTTTAGGTTAAAATCGTGTCTAAATTTAAGGAGTTCATTTGACATAGCAAAATTCTACTGATTACTCCCACAAATGATGTGGTGGGTCCATCCCACCTAATAATTTCTCTAAATATACTAAACTGTTGTGTTGCTGGATATTTGGATTTAATTAATTAGCATAACTGACTTATGGAGTAATTAATTAAGTTAGGGGGTTGGGAAGCCACCAGATCCAAATATACTAGCTTTAAATGAAATTTACAACTGTTTGATAATTTGGACTACTCCCCCCTAGTTTTCCTTTTCTAAATAAACTACGATTATGAAAGACAACAAGACCCAGTTCTAATTATGCAATATTAGTCGGACCATGAATTTTAACTTCTTCTTCCTATCGATTATCGAATGACATGAAATGAAATGAAATATAGAAAAAAGACTTTAAGCGTAAATTCTGCGGAGTTTTGCGCAAACATACTATTTCCTTTTTTTTTTAGTGGTACAAGTGAAATTTTATTACAATCAGAATAAATCTTCATATGCCCAAATATCTAAATGAGAATCCATCCCAAACTAAGAAATTACCTTAAATAACCTAGCTACCTACCAAACTAACATACAAACAAACAAATAAATAAACTCTAAACTCACATTCCGTGAGACTTGAATCTAGGGCCTCACAGTCCAGGCACCGACCAGTTGAGCTAACAACTGGGTTGCAACATACTATTTCTATACTATAAAATAAAAGAGTATAAATATTTCACAATTACTGCATACTTTCTTTTTGTAATTTTTTTTATTTGCCATAAATCTTTTTGCAAAGTTTGATATATACACAAACTATTTGTACAAACTGTAGTCTGTATCAGCAGTTGCTGCTATGGGAATGAAATGAAATAAAGCTGAAAATTCATGATCTGAAAAAACTAGAAGTTCATATACAAATTTTTTTTGCCAAAAAAGTTGTGTATATAGCAATTATTAATAAGGTGACAACACAACAGAATTGGTTCAGTTTAGAGATCTTGTAATGTTGGATTCATGAGAGGGGAAAAGAACACATATCATATATAGTATATAGGTTCTAGTTCATGATGATGAACCACATATATGTTCAATATTTATCTAATCGGCCATACAAAATGATAATTAATTTACCCTTGGATGAAGGGTGAAATTAAGAATTGTAGATGTATACATATGGGTAAATTTGTGGAGTATATATATACAAAAATCATTAATGCCGCTTTGTTCTCTTCTATCATGTGCGTTATTGTCTTCATTCATGACTTCCGTGTAATATATAGTAGTAGTACAGCTTTGGGTTTGGGACCCAGGTAGGTAACATTTCAATCACCAAATCTATCACATTCTTGGATCCCCTCATCAAAAGTTACATATATATATATATATATATATATATATGAACATATTTACAATATTACATTATTATATTATCAAAATTACTTTAATTTGATTAATCAGGATATATAGTGAGTCATCGAACAACAATAATTGTATAAATTGAAGGTCTGATTAAGAGTAGCTAGGAGGGTATACACACACGTGAGTATAATTGTAGACTCAAAAACGTTTGTTGGAGTTGGAATTGTAGTGGGATTGAGAATATTAGAGGCATAATATAGTATGGTGGCTTCTACTTAGATACTTATGATCATGTGATGCTCAATTGTGGTACGTACTATGAACAATGACAAAAGTTAACCAAAAGTAGAGGCCCCAAAAAGAAGTCTCTTTTCCTTTGCCAAATGATGCAGATTGAGGGCCCAATGTCAGCAGAACTTCGAGGAGGGGGTCAAAATTTTAAATATTTCGGGTGGAATTTCTTTGGGTTAATAAGAGTTTATTTGAATGGAAGTTACCCCAATTCAATTCATAATGAAGACAATTTTAGAGAGAATTTATATCATTATATATTCACATATCACCTCTATTCAAAATTATTGACAAAGCTTGAACCATAAACCCTTCAAATAAAAGTATAACTTCTTATAAGTTCAATCAAAATCTCAGCGATTCAGGTGAAAATTCATGATTCACAACATATTTAAAAGTTAATAGATTTAAAGAATTATAAAACTTGTGAAGTTTTGACATATTTAAGAAGGAATATAATAATTGAAAGTCTATATATATGCTCAACCAAATCTAATGAGAAATAACAAATATAAACTATGTTTACTACCTTAGTAAAAAAGGTGACAAACTAACTAAACACATACAAATTGGTACAAAACCCACATAAAATGAAACAAAACTCACATGCATTTTACGTGGGTTTAAATTCAAGATCTCATAATCTAGACACGGATACAATTAACAGTAAGTTGAACGAAGCTATTTAAATTGTACCGACATTAATTCCTGAATGCGGAATCTGCATCAGCAAAAGGTGGGCACTAATCACGTTATTTGGATTTGGGTTTGACACGTACGTACGGTTGGCTTGGCCGCCCTCAGCTCAGCTCCAAAAAGTATGGGAATTAATGGTGCAGTTACAATCTGGTGAAGCTTTTATTTTGCTAGTCCTATAATATTATATTTAGAAGTTAGAATATGACATTTCATACTCACAAATCACAATGTGACAAAAATGAAATTGATTATTTTCGATGCATATATATGTATGTAAGCCAGCACTGCCAATACTCACTGATACTGTTCAAAAGTAGCTAGAGATTTATTAAGGAAATACTATAATTAGGATTTATTTTATTTTGTTACTATATAATTACCTTCATCTTTACTTTTTTGAACCCTTTTAATTTTAAAGTTTATATATATATATATAGTATTATATAAATTATTATAAATAAATAATTAAAGTTAATTATATATATTGCAGCTCATATATAAATGGGCAAATGACTTTCAAAGCATATATAAATGGGAACTGCATGTTAATTTTATATATTACTACACACGAACATGAAAATTACAGCCTGCTGCCCCATAATAAATGAAATTAAATATCGACATAAGGCATAACTTAATCTCTGATTATTATTGAAATTAATCAATCCATTCATGATCTTCTAAATTCAAGTACGATGCTATACTTCGGAGATCCATTGTTTCAGTTGCTTGCTGGGAAAAATCATCAATCCTTGTTTCATCATCCACTGGCTTACTGTTCAAATGAAGCTGATGATCATCAACTTCGTCAACAAAGTTAAAACCATTGATTTCACATTTCCCATTAATGTTCTGATCATCAGTACCATTTTCATCAACCTGCTGATCATGAATTTGATCAATATGGAAATCTGGGATCGAATCATCTGGTGCAAGGAGTTCGTTGATGTCAAAATCCACCAAGAAATCGATGGAATTAATATCATCAACAACATTCAGGGCTGAAGAAGAGCTGTGGTCGCTGGCAATATTGGTATTTTCAAATTTGGGGTGATCCAAATTATTATAATCATTTGAAAAAAATGGGATATTGACATTGACATTGACAGCCTTGCTGCACTTTACCGCTTTGGTTCGAATGACCTCGTGTTGTTTATATGTTGGCATATGATCCAGTTTTCTGACCACCTTGTTGTTGAGTGTGTGATTATTAGAAGGTTGGTTAATGGTCAGCTTGGGAGTAATATTTTGGCCTTGGACTCTCTTAACCAAATTGGTGTTCCAGTAGTTTTTGATTTCATTGTCTGTTCGCCCCGGCAATCTTCCGGCGATTAAAGACCACCTGAAAAGTGAAATCACACCCAAGAAGCCCCCAATGAGTTGACAACTTTAATTAGTACACTACTCAGAGTTAATGAAAAGTGAAAAGAAGTAAACCCACCAAAACATTTAATGACAAATGGGCAATCTCCTAAGATTAGGGCCCTTCCCCATAATTTAAGTCCAAATTAGTCACCATCATGCATGATTCATGAGTCCTAAATCCTAATTCGGTGGGTCAGGGTCTTAATTTTAATCACACTTATAAAGTATTCCTTTACGAGTAGAAATGTTTATAATTCGTCCTTCAAAACAACAATTATTGAGAAATTTGTCTTCAATTGGTGACTTCCATCAAAGAAAATTTAATTCATGAAAAGGATATCTACGGAGGAAAAATTAACAAAAAGTCCTCCCTATATTAGTAGACTTACACACTAAAATCAGGTGCACAACACGTGTCAGATTCGAATTAATCAGAGTAAGACTCTTTCTAGATATCGGATGGGAAACCAGAAAAAATTAACAAAAAAGTCATAGCCCTAGGTAAATCGTTTAATTTTCTTCCAAGACTATACTAAAAAAAATAAAGTATATATTTGTTGCATGCATGTTAGAGAAAGCCTTAATCAATGAAGTCATGTTACCTGTTACCCAGCAGTTTGTGAAGTCTAATAATGAGGTCTTCTTCTTCGGAAGAGATGTTTCCTCTCTTGATATCAGGCCTGAGATAATTCAGCCATCGGAGCCGGCAACTCTTCCCACATCGATTCAACCCTAAATATAATTAATCACAATTAAACAAATTTCAAGAAATGGAAAATTAAAGTGGTCGGAAAAAATAATAAAATAGAAAAAATGTAGTTAATACCAGCTCTTTGAGGAAGGTCTCTCCATTTGCCTTCACCATGGATCTTAATGTAATTTGCTAGGATTTCATCTTCCCGAGCAGACCAAGACCCTCGCTTCATTCCTTGTTTAGCACAGCAAGGCTTCCTTCCCATTTATGGTGCTTCCTTAATTTCGTCAATCGTCACTCTCTAGACTTCTAGTTTTCGGTTTATTATTTTGAAGCTCACTTTGCTTTACGTATAAGGCCAAACCCTTACTTATATATATATACACAGTAAGTATATAGGAAGCTGCATGCTCAACTACTTCTGTATACAAGAGACTGTCTATTATTAGGCTGACCTTAATTTACATCCAGCACTTTTCCCAAAGTATTTTGTTTTGTATTATTTGTAGAAATTGGAAAAAAAAATTACAAATATACAAAATATATATGCCAAGAACTAAAGCAAGGAATCAAAACGCATTTAGTTGTCCAAAAAACGACAACTTGTACTATATTTTTTCCTATATAAGAATGTTGATCATCGACTAAATAATAATGGATGTTCCCGAAACCTAGTATATAAAATGATGGAGATAATAATTACAATTTGTATATATTTAAGGGGCAGTTTCCCTATTGGTAGATATACGTCAAGATCAGTCTCCTTTTTTTCATGATCAACTTGTAATATTTGTATATGTATATATTATATATATGGGAAATTATATCATATACTGTCATTGGAATTTAGCAGACTACATGCGAGGACTAAGGTTGACATATGTTTTTTAAGGAATAGTTTTAAATTTTAAAAACAAAATTAATTCAGAAAATGAGTATGTGTCAACTGTTCAACCGCTTGTGTAGTCCAAAATTTACACTGTCAATGTATCAAATAATTATCACATATATATGTATATTAAATCATTATCGATCAATAATCAAATCTCGTTTTTATGTACTACATGTATACAAATTAATATATTAATTAGTATATGGTAATTAATTAGGATTATTATATATATACTTTATAATCTACTAATAGTATATAGTATATATAGGATCCTCCAAATAGTAATAATTTAACCTAGCAGTGCATGCAATTCACTAATTAAGATATTTTTAATAAGAAATTAAAACCCATGCAATCAGCATCAAGTTGGACCATCAACCTTTCTTAAGGTTGATAATGGTCTGCCAGCCCTGTCCTTTTTTTTTGAAAAAAAAATTTGGCCAACGGTTTCATGATGTGTGTACTCGTGTGTGTGTGTGGGTGTGTAGAGGATTATGAGCTCATTTGATTAGAAATGATTATTGTCTTTATATATGATTCATCTATCTAGACTGACTATATAGTTTCTCTTTTCTCTCTCTCTCTCT
>AWWV01001069.1:0-14057 GCA_001974805.1 Corchorus capsularis | reverse complement strand
ACATAGACCTCCTCAATTATTTTTGTAATATCCGTATTTCTTAATGAAAGATTACTCAACTACCCTTAAAAAAGAAGCTAGATTTCATTTAATTAATTATAATTACAGGTAATTAGATGATATTTTGATTTGATTTGGCAACAACCAAAGCATATAATTGCGGATTGCCACCCTAAAAGCCAAGCAAATTCAATTTTAAGTGAAGATAAATTTAATTTTTCCAAATTCCAATTGACAAGGTGACGATTTCCCCTTCATGGTTTTTTCCATTTTTATTCGTTTGGTTTTTCCAGCTCATAAATGCACAAAACGTTATTGGCTGCATATATACTATATATAGTACGATGCTACTACTACATTAAAGTGATTAAACTGCCAAACGAAAAAATTAACTCTTTTCAGCTTTCACCTCATCATAATATATATGTTTTTGTTATTTTTTGTTCTTATTGACAACTTTACTTGATAGAAAATGAATCACAATATCATTCATGTATATCGTGAAGGTAACCGATGTGCAGATTTTTTAGCTAATATGGGTCAAGATTCTCCTCTTGATTGTTTGACGCTTTTTGAGCCACCCAGAGGGATTCTTCCTCCGCTGGAACATGATGCAAATGGTACCGCTGTCCGGAGAACTTAGCTGACAATTGTCTCGGCATCTTATGTAAAAAAAAAAAAAAAGATAATCACAATATAATGAAAGATTTGCAAACTTTTATTTTTTTTTCCACAAAGGGGTTTTGAAATCATTTAAACTAAATTATATATATGACTTTAATAATTCAAGAATCAAGATGAAATTTGAGATTTCAACTTACTTTTCTGTTTATGTGAGATAATGAAAAAGGATTTCGAATGAGTACCTCGTTAAACACTTAAGAAAACTAACAATCAACTCGAAAGAGATGTGGAGAAAAAACATTACGTCAAGAAATTTTCATTCAAGATTATCGGCCGTAGTTGCAGATTTGTTTATATATATAGATTCTAATTTAGGTACACATTAAAACAAAATGATTGGTAGTTTTTATTAGGTAAAATCACACGTGTGGTAGAACAATTATTCTTCTTTTCTATCCCCATAATAACTAATCCCTACTTGCAAGGAAATGAACATGTCCAAGGAAATTTTTTCCAAAGTCTCGAATTCTCAAAAGATCAAAGAAATAAAAATAAAATATTTTGGAAAATTTTTTTAATTAGTCATGTGGACCGATAGTTCACGAGTGGGCATATATTTTATTGAAAATTTTTCTTTTTTAAAAAGAAAAAAAGAAACTAGGCCCACACTAAATGATTGAGAAATCCGTGGGCCCCAGCCCAAGAAATCCTCACCATCAGCCCATGCAGTTAAAATCCACAAAGCGAATCGTTAGCTTACGCGTGGATGATAAGATAGATAGTCTTCAACTTCGACGGTCCAGATGGTGAGGGTCCATAGGAGAGACTGTATATATAAAGAAGTTTCAGAAGGGTAAAAACGGAAATAAAAATATGGTGAAACCGTGAAAGGGCTTTCAAGGTAAGCTATTTTCAAGCACACGTGGATGATGATGATTGGGGAGATCTTGAGAGACCCATGCAAAGTGCGTGACTTGACTATAATTTCTCTCTTTCTCTCAAGTTCGTTGTCAGAAGAGGCGGCAAAATTCCTTTTGACATCTGTCATCCCTAACTTAACTTACTTTATGGAGTAATATATGAATTGAATTAATTTTTAAAAAAATGAAAAATAAAAAAGAAATAAAATCTGAAAATCTTACCGTTTGGGCCCCCACCAAGATAGTGACAATCTACTACTCGGCCTTGCCTAATGTAAATGCCAAAATCACCCTACAAAAATCCAATCTTTTCATTTTCATTCTTTTCAAGCATATGATAAATATTTCTTCATTTCCTCAACATTAATGTTTTTACTAATAATAGTACACCATTGTTTTGGACCACCCATGCTGTCATCAAATTTTTAGGATAATGTTCAAAATATCCAAATTTTTTTCGATTGCAAGATGATCTAGTGGTAAAGTATTGAATTATCCTATTAGAAATCTTTTCAAACCAAAGTAATTGTAATTCTTTCTATATTTTTTCATGCAATTTTGGTGTTATTTAGCTTTTGATAATGTTCAAACCAAAGTGAATCTCTTTTGATAGTTAATGGTTGGACTTAGCCTTAGCCTTAGGATAATACTTCAGTTTAAAAAGTCACAACCGACAATGGGATCTTCCCAAAATTTTGTTGGATATGCTTGAGAATGAGAGCTTCATAATTGAGAGACACCCATTTTGTTGGATAATTAAAATGTAAAACCAAGTTCAACTCCTAAAACTTATAGCACCATATATACAAGCTAATGACAGGAAAATTCTACTAGAAAACAAATTTTCAAGGGAAGCCGCAGCAGCAAATACCCAGCTGCATGATGACAATGCTAGAGTTAAAGCCAAAGTTCTGTTCAAAGATTGCCTTCTTGCTGAATTATTTGGTAAAGTCAAAGATAGGCTAAATTTGGAAATATTTATGTAGAAGCAAACATCAAAGATGAAGATATAAATGCCTACCCTATCTTTATTTAATTTTTTTTCAAAAGTATTGGTATTCAACAGAATCAATATGGGGAAATGTACAATGCCTCCAAGATTATGTATGTAATATACTCACCATCTTAAGTCAATGAATACAATTGAATTGGCAGTTCCAATGTGTAGAATTAAGGAGTTTTGACTTACAAAAGAATACCACTTTGAAAGTTGAGATGATTAGGCTAGAGTGTAATCGGTATACGCAATCCGTCGTAGCTAAGTTGTACATCAAGACCCTCTGTTTCCATCAATTTGGAGAGGTACTCGTTCACATTTTCATGATCCATTAGATGCATCATACCTTCACAACAAGTCACAAGTGAATGATAAGAAGCAAGCTGTAAAAACCAAAAACCTTAAATGCATGAAAGTATAAAAAAGTAAATCAAGCACACCAGTAAAGAGAGTTCTCTTGGGCTTTATCTTCCGTACTTCTTCTAAAGCCTGAAAAACAAAAACATCAAATAGTAAATCTAAAATTTCTATGTTGTTTGCTAGTTTTCTAGATAATATAGTGGCAAATACCCTTGGAAGTCCAAAATGGGTTGATGAAGAACGATCGGGTCTCAAAGCATCCTGAGAGATCATTTTACATGTGAATTGATAAGAATTGTGATATAATAGTATAATAAGAAAAAATGGTTTTGAGTAGAAGGAAATTGCAGTGTGTGCAGGTGAACATATACATGCATACCATAATGAGGAGTTCACAGTTTTCCAGGAGAGGGTAAGTTTCTTCAGGTATCTCACTGACATCACTGCAAATGCCAAAATCATATAAACAACATGACCTTCATGAAAATTGAAAGAATTCAACAGAAAAAGGAGAGAAATAAAAAAACACTTATCGTGTCTTACAACATAAGGTGATTACCTGATGTAACATATATTTCCAAAACGAAAGCCAAGCGAACGATAACCACGACCATGCCACACTGGTAAAGGGGTGATCTGACACAGAGTAATTTGACAGAGAATGCAAGTTAAGATCAGAGATAACCAGACATGTATGAATGTTCAAAGGGAAGCTGTACCTATAATTAGGCTATGCTTCATAATAATATATATGAATGGAGCAATGAAATGATCGACTTCATAATAATATTTTTAACCCCCTTTTTGACTACATAATTTCTAAGAGCTTCCAGGAGTAGACATAACATATCTCTAGGGCAAGATTCAGTTTTCTATAGTCAAACTCAGGAATTAAATCTTTCATTCTAGTTTCAGGAATGCATGTGACACTGATGAAATATCTAGTTCACACCTAAGTGTAGTCAACAGCTAATCACCTGTAAATCATGCACGACGAAAGGTTCTTCATCTATGACATTGAATTGTAATGCTGAGACAGCAGCTCCAGGTATGATAACACTTGTATCTACCAAATAATAGTGAGTTTTCTTCATCACCTGCAAGTGTTACAGCAGCTATTATACGATTGATCCACTATTAAAGAAAGCTGGAATTAGTCCATGCATAACAAATCATTCATATCAATTTGTAGATCACCAAAATCAACCATCAATAATAGATCAAATTTCCTTATGGTCCAGATTTAAAGATGTAAAGCTAAATTTCTTGCATAACAATCTTCTGATCTGATAGACCCACTTTCATGCACAGCTACAAAGTTTATTAATGACGCTAATAGAGTGAATATATTATCCATTTGTATCAGTTAATGAGGTTTACTTCAGAATGAGTAGTCGTTTCTCATTTGTTACTAGAACCTATCAACAATGCAAGATACATATGTACAGCAGCGTATTGCCAGGTGCAAGCAAACATGTATAAACATCACATATCCATAAAATTCCATGAAAATATTAGTAGAACTAGACTTTGGACCTCAAAATCACGCTTTGCAGCATAAATTGGAATGTGAGGCTGCACATTGTTCGTCCAATCCCGTAGATCATCAAGACCTGGAAGAAGCATAAAGACAAAATTTTGATGTTAGATGGTGTGAATTTCTACATAAAAGGGAAAAGAAAGACGCAAAATCTTAATAACTTCATCTTAGATAGGTTTATCTATACAGATGATAATATTAGAAAGTGTTCATGTCAGAGACCTCCAATTGCATCAGCATGAGAATGAGTAATTATAACCGCATCAATTGTTCTTATCCTGACAGAAATGCAACTAGTCACAATGGGGAAAACACAGCACAGTAAACATATACCATAACAGAAACAGAAAAAACTCCTCCACTGGTGGTCTTTCCTTCTTATTGACCATGAAAAATAAAAACGGATAGCAATGTTAACATTCCTACTGAGGTATACACTTGAGGCAGCACCAAACTGGGCTGCAACGTTGGTGCATGCATACATTCACTATTCAGAAAATCATTTTGCTTTTAGTACGCTTCATTAGGATAGGCTCTAATGTGGGGTATAGGTATTGTAAAAATGTTTACATATGTATCAAGCACCAATGATCAGCTGAATTTTTTACTGCATCTTTTAACTATAATTGGCAGAACAAAAAACCTGAAACTTTATTTTCTTTAGCATAAAGAATAATACTAATTAAATTTGAATGTCAAGACAAGAAAACTATAATTCTGTACAAATGCTAGGATTGGCAGGAAAATCAAACTACCACAAGAAAAGTTGCAACTTCTGTCATAGTCAAAAACATTGTCTAGCATATATAAAGACATCATTATGATATCAGAGTTCACGGAACTTTAAAATAAATAGTCATTCAAACTAGAATACTAAGAAGCAACTAGCAAAAGAATACGGCATTTGTATTTAGATCCTATAAATTCCATCAGATATCTTATCTTGAGGTGAATGGGACTAAAAGGAGCAAATAAATACATAAGGATCAAGTCATATGCATGAGAATCATACAAATGCAATTAAGCCATTGAAGCCCATTGATGATCGTAACAATAATCCACAAGGCTGCGAACACAAGACTTAACAGATAGGAAAGGACTATCCCATGGAAGCAGAAAAATAATAAGGTATAGCCCATTTTAATATATTACATCTCAGAGTTGCAACAAACAATTTTCCTTAGATAAAGTAATTCAGAATTTTAGAAAGGGAACAGGATAAAAGCTAACCCGAATGCTGGAAACCATCGAAGAGCGCTGTGGTAGAAAAACCTACAAAAGAAAGTCACGGTTGAGAAATAATTTTAATACAATGATCTAGTAAATCAAGAAACTAGCAGCATTTGACAAACCATTAGGCATTTTACAGCAGTCTCTAGCAACAAGTTTAGCAATAAGGAGCAAGAATCTTTCATTGCCATTCTCCTTGTCTAAGGCAACAACATGAAATATGCATAAAATTTTTGAAAGGTTATATCCCAGTTTAGGCATTTAGTCAATCAATAATGCTTTTGAGTTTTCAAATACCATTCGAGCTTCAGCTGGCATATTGAGTTTGTTTACGAGCATATTATTTTCACTTATTTTCTTTTTATATGTTACCTTTATTATTTCTGAACTTAAAAGAGTGACATGCCAGCATCTAAATTAATTGTAAGAACAGTACACAATCAGTTGCAAAATGGAATTTGTTTGGACCACTATATCCCCGGTACCCACTGAGAATTAGAAAACAACTTCAGCAACTGACTTTAAAGGAATACTTGATTTCTTTAAAGCAATCCTCACTTACTTGCCGGCATCTATTAGAATGTTGCATCCTCCAGAAGGCTTAGAATGACGAATGAGTATGCTTGTATTCAATCTCCTGTTTTTATTACCTGGCTCTGCA
Organism: Corchorus capsularis; assembly: GCA_001974805.1. Classification (NCBI taxonomy): domain Eukaryota; kingdom Viridiplantae; phylum Streptophyta; class Magnoliopsida; order Malvales; family Malvaceae; genus Corchorus; species Corchorus capsularis. The sequence continues at coordinate 7,725 of AWWV01001069.1, read as the reverse complement.
GCTTTAGTGCACACCTGTAAAAACCAAGAATCATTGAATGTCTTCAAACAATGAAATCAGAAATTTCAAACAAACATAAAGAAAGCAAGGTAAAACTACTTCTGATCAACAGATCAGCTCTGATCGGTTATACCGGACACTTCTTTAGAGGATCAGTTAGGCAGCTGACACGAGGAATGCCTTCACTAGTTCCTGTCCCGATGAAAATAATCTCCGATTGTCCTGGAGGTAACTTTTCTCCAGCACCCTCACTGGTAAAACCTGTAGTCCAAGCATGGCTACTAATAATAAGTAATCTAACGTGCAAAGCAATACAGTAGAATCATAATGGATTTTGACTGAGATAAACAAAGAGCAAACAGTTAAAAATTCAGTCTTTCTCCTCATTTTATAACAAAAATGAACTGAACAAAAAAGCTACTTTTTATATTAAAGATGAGCAATGGATCCACCAGGCTTCCCTGTGTCACTTTGAAACCATATTAACAATGACAATACCACGTTCAAGAGATAGTTAGGTTGTTCCCAATGAGGCAATTATTCAAAAGAGCCTAACCTAATTCTGTATTTACATTGAAAAGCAACCTAAAAGACTCCAACTTTTGATTGCAAAAAGAACATTAATCTCACAAAAAGAACAATTCCCATTTCATTACAAACAAAACGAATTCATATTCAATGAAACAATGTAATACCCCCAAAAAGAAATCCATCCATTCCATTGTATACTATCCAATAAATGCAAGACATATTATAGAGAAAAGTGAAAACCAACAAGAACTAAATGAAGAAAAAAAAAAAACAAACAAACAAACAAAATGCACATACTAGATTGAAGGCAAGCTTGAAGAAACCTCCTGAAAGGAAATAACCCATTTCTTCGAAATGAAATTGAAGAACTTCGCATTGATATTTGGCGCTGATAAGGTGCCAAGCTCGTTAGAGAAGGTGTGGATCGAACTGTACCCAGAAACGGAACCATTGACAAAGCTACCATTATTTTTATTACGATTACTTTTAGCTTTAAGCTTCTATTCTCTCTTTTCTTGCAGAGATTGAAAATCAAAGATTACAAAAAGAAGAAAACGTGCTTTTCAAAGTGAAAAACAATAAAAAAAGGTTGGGAAAGTTCGTTTTCTGTTAAGATATTTCCTTTGCAGAAAGCATTAGTTGACTGAAGAAGACGAAGCAAAAGGGACACCCAAACCCAATACTTTCCTCTGCTCCATTTTTGCGCGCAAACGACGTCGTTGATGACATGCCGATTTGGGCTTTAACAAAATGAAAATGGGCTGGACTTAACTTCTCGGTTTGGCTGGAATTTCAAGACATCCGTTTCGTATAGAGTATCTGTTAAAAAGCCCAAATGCACACTGATTCAGAAGCCCAAATTTTTTTTTTGGGGTCTTTATCTTTTCCAGTTTTGTCTCTTATAACTTTCTATTTTGCGCACATGGAAATTTGATATTATTAATGTTTAATTGATGGAAAAAAAATATGAGCAAATTAAATTGAGATGTCAATAATCACATAGTATAAGTTTTTTTTCTCCTTTGAATATAGTTGTGAAATATTTACATAAATAAGTTTAACTAGAACTTCTCGGCCGCGCTTCGCATGCGGCTATTTTATTTTATAAATTCTTTTAAGAAAATTCAGTTAAGAAATCAAATTTTGTTGTGAAATGATAACAAAACAAAACAATGGAGTAAAATTGAAGTATGTTAAAGACAAGAGAATAGAGAGACAATAGAATATGGAGAAGAAGAAAATATGAAGTATGTAAAAGACAAGAGAATAGAGAGACAACAGAATATGGAGAAGAAGAAAATATGAAGAATGAGAGAAATTGTTTTCATTCATTTTATTCCATAACAAAGTAAGTGACCTATTTATAGGCATATAGATACATCACTATAAATATAAAGGGGATGAACTTAGCACATAGGTATATGTGTATGAATGAACCAAGTCATCAATCTTATCCATGATTTAATTAGATTCATGGACATACACAACATACATGTATATTCATAATAAATTAATTTATAATTATTTGCTAATTTATTTTATATAGGAAATGGGATGAATGTCTTTTAATTTTTCCAAACTAAATGAATACAAATATAATAAACAAAACATTTAGAAAATTAACTATTGACACTTGTCAAAGAAACTAAATGCCAAGTGGCACTCAATGAGAGTTTTATACATAAAATTAATAGTAGGTTTAATTCATTAATTAGAAAGCAAAGGAAAAGTAGTTCATGCATATATTTGAGTTTATTTCAGGTTTTTCTATATTTATAAGTGACGTTGAGATGATGTAGAAATGAAATTTGAGAAATAAGAAAACAGAAAAAAATAAAACAAATAATGAAAGACAAGAAAATTAATGCTATGTCAGTACCTTATTTGTAATTCAATATAATTTTAGTTTACTAGTACTTTCTTATGTTAATATCAATGACCTAAATTTGGCAAGAACCTTTAAACTCCCTCCTTATCAACTCAGCCAAATTTAATTCAGCATATGTCCTTTTCATTTTGAAATTTCAAAGAAATCAAACTTAAAATTTAATGCTTTCATATCTCGTACATCTCATGATTTGCTGTCAAATTAGAGTCCTCGCTTTGCCTCTCTATTCAGTTTCTCCCTCTTGTTATCGTCCTTGTGCTTTGCTTTGGCAATTGCAACTTGATCATGTTTCAACTTTCACCTACTTCCTACTCGTATCATAAATACCCATAATCCCCATGGTTCTACTTCATTAGACACGGTGACGGTTCTAGAAAATTTTTTCAGGGTAGGCACAATATATTCTATGTATAAATTTAAAAGCAATTTTTGTTTCTAATAGTTTAGTGGTTATGATTCAAAGATATTTTGACAAATTAATCAATTGAGGGTGAACATTTAGGATCAAATAAGGGTGAACACCATGTAAAATTACATACAAAATATTAAGAAATGGGCATTTTGACGAGTTAATTAATTGAGGGTGGGCATCTATGACCATTTAAGGGTGGGCACCATGTAAAATTACATAGAAAATATTAAGAAAATTGAAGGTTGAGGGTGGGCACGTGCCCACCCTCAACTATACATACATCCGCCCCTGATTAGACATCAATCACCCAACTCAACTTTGCCTTCTTTAAACATATATAACCCATGGTACTTACAATAATTTGATTAAGGGAAATTCCACACAACCCGAAAAATTGATCTGAATTTTGTCTCTCATGACGTATTATGGCTAGTCATCCCATATTATATAGCAAAATTCCACTGAAGTAGTGGCGGGACCAGTCACAACCGGTTTATTTTCGCTGCTCTAATAAAACCAACCGTGTAAGAACACGAGGACCAAATTTCGAATCAATTAACTTTTTTGGTTATGTAGCAAAATTTTTTGTTATGTTTTCCCATCGGGTCCCTCAACCCAACATAAATAACCATAATCCCAAGAAGATCTACTTCATTAGACATCAATCACCCAGTTTAGATTTAGCTTGTACTAATTCAAGTATCTAATCATCTAATCATTAGTTGGCTTGCTTTAAACATAAGACTACTTTATATACTCTCTCAGTCCCTAATTATGTTCACTCTTGATCAACTAACACTCAACTTTGACCATTGTTTGTAAAAAAAAATATGTAAAATTTAACTTTAAAAAAAATATGTACTAAAAAGTTTGTAATATTTCAAAGTTTATAAGTGTTATTTTTAAAAATTATTTTGTTTTATATATTTTTTATAAATAATGGTCAAAGTTTAGTTTTGTTGACCAAGAGTGGACATGTAATTGGGGACGGATGAGGGAGTAATTTGATTAATTAATTTTGAAAACTACTAATATATCTTTCCCATATCTCGATCGGGTCCCCCCAACCCAACATTAATTTCTCTGTCTTGAAACCATGCAATCTATCACAAAAATTATTTTGATCATAAAATCTGCCAAGTTTGACCTTTTGGCTACACTGCACAACCGACCAGTACAGCTACCATCATAAATTCTCTCAGCAAACAACTTGTCATGCAATATCTTTCTCACTAACCCGACATCCACAACTTGTACTCTCTACGATACACTAGTTCTAGTTTTATCAAACACTCAAATATTTCTCATTAATGTGTTATGAACACTCAATTCATCTATGTATAGTCCATTTTGGCTTTGCCTGATGATCGGACTCTTAGTTTTAGTGATGAATCGATTCAAATATATATATTTTTAAAGAATTGTTATTCAATGCTACAATTATTAGGTAAACAATACATTCAATGACAATCACATGTATATTCTAGCCTTCCAGCTATGACAAATTAATATCATAATTCATCTTCAAGCTTGTTATAAATATGGAAACTTATTACACTAGGAATGTAGTGAACAAAGATATTGAAAGAGAAGAGAGGGAAAAAAAGAGAAAGCAAGAAAAAGAGAACATGGCTAGCAATATTCGTGTGATTTCAAAAAGCATGGTTCAAGCTGAGCATCACGATGATGAACAAGCTTTGAACATTGATTTAACTCCATGGGATCTTCAATTCCTTCTTGCAGAGTACATCCAAAGAGGGCTTCTCTACAAAATCCCCGAAGTTCCCGACATTTATGATCAAGACGAAGCCGTAGGAAACATTGTCGTTTACTTGATGAAAATGTTCCTTGCTTCAACCCTAGACTACTTCCCTCCTCTCGCCGGACGGCTTTCGACTTCGGAACATGAAGGTAACACCGTTTCCTTTTCAATCGATTGTAATAACACCGGAGCTTTATTTGTCCATGCTGTAGCTGACGAAGTTACCACTTCCGACATCGTTAAACCTTCGTATACTCCTTCCTTCGTCGACTCTTTTTTCCCTTTGAATGGTGTTAAAAACTACCAAGGCACTTCCAACCCTTTACTTGCTGTCCAAGTTACTGAACTCGTAGATGGGTTCTTCATTTGTGTCTCTGTCAATCATTCCATTGTTGATGGTGCTTCCTTTTTCCATTTCTTCAAATCTTGGTTAGCCATTGCTTGTGATCCTACTCAGTTATCAAAACGACCTGTTTTGCAACGGGAGTTTTTCAAGGATCATATCAATTTCCCCATTCGCCTTCCTCGTTCTTATTTTGATAAGGAAAATCAACATGAAGAGCTCATCCCACCACCTTTGAAAGTAAGGGTGTTTCAGTTTTCGAAAGAAAAAGTTGCCAAACTCAAAGAAAAAGCTAATTCCGAAGCTGGCACCAAAGACATTTCGTCTCTTCAAGCACTCTTGTCTCACCTTTGGCGAGCTGTTATTCGAAATAGGAAAATCGATGACCCGAACGAAGAGACAAATTACTGCTTGATGATTAGCGGGAGACCCAAATTGCAGAAACTTCCCGAACGATATTTCGGGAACGTGTTACAAGTTGGGACGACATCCATGAAAGTGAAGGATATGCTTGAACTCGGACTTGGTGAAGTTGCATGGCGGATGAACAAGGTGGTTACCGGACATGACGCCGAGAAGTTTGCCGGTTTCCTGAAAAGTTGGACGGAAAAACCGAGGTTAAAGTCGATGGGGAACATGGTAAGTAACGCTTTGGTCACCAGTGATTCACCTCGGTTCAATCTCTACGGCGGCGAAACAGGGTTGGGAACGCCGATTGCGGTGAGGAGTGGGCCGGCGAACAAGTTCGATGGGAGATTGACGGTGCATTGTGGGGTGGAAGAAGGGAGTATTGAAATTGAAGTTTGCCTTGCACCTGAGACATTTGAGGCCATGGAGAAAGATGATGAGTTCATGGATGCTGTTACTCGTTAACATGAAAATCAAAGCAATTAATGTTTCTTTGTCTCCAATTTTCTCTTTTTTCTTTTTTTTTTTTTTTTTTTTTTTTTCTGCATGACAAAAACATACATGATTAATATAATATATTGTCTTTTATCATATAAATGATTGTACTCTAATGCCAAAAAAAAATGATTGTACTCGAAAAATATATATATATATATATATGTTTGTATTAATTGATGCATTTAATTAGTAATAAATATATCTATATATACTTGGTGCCAAAAAAATATATCTATATATACTACAATTTCATTTTCTTTTTTATGTATCTTCTTTATATTATTTATTAATGAAATAATTTCTATATTATTTATAATTTTGAATTTTCTTATAGTTATACTTGGTCATCTTCTAGGAGGGTTTTTTTTTGGCCGAATATAGGAGGAGGTCTAATAGTAAAATTAACAATCAACAAAAATCTATCAATGGGGGCTATAGTACAAGGGCAACAAGAGCTATGAATTTCTCTCTCTTTTTTTTTTATTATCATGGAAGGCATTTAAGTTCAAATTGTAGAGACCTTATCGGTGACAATCGGACAAACTCTACAATCTGTAGAGAAATTTGTAGTCTTCTCGATCTACTACTAAAATTTTTATTTACATTAAAAGAAACTATTATCAATCAAATATATAAATTGGTGTAGGATATGCAAGGAAAATTGGTTTTACAAGCTCCTTACAGGCCGAGCTTTGGGGATTGAAAGATGGCTTGAGATTGGCCCTCTCGAAAGGAATTCAGAACTTAGACATAAATGTTGATGCTCTGCTTGTTATTAATCTTATTGAGAATGCTGGTATTTCTATTCATCTCTTGGGAAATATCATCTCTGATTGTAGGTCACTTATGCTAAGTTTTCATAATGTGAAGATATCACACTGTTTTAGAGAAGGAAACAGGGTTGCTGATGCTTTGACTAACAGGGGCAGGATGCTTGAGGACCAATTTGTTGTCTTTGATGAAATGCCTGATTTTGTTTATGACTTTGTTCTTGCTGATTTTTTGGGAATTTCCTTCCCACGACTTGTAAACATTGAATCTTAATTTACTCGATTGCACCCTTTCAACCAAAAAAAATATAAATTGGTGTATGAATTTCTTAGTAAGCTAGTACTTTTTGGGATGCGAATAGAGGAAAACTACATGATCATAATTCATATGGATTTCCATTTAAAAGAGAGTACAAGCACTCAAATATTTGCAACCAAAAAAAAAAAAAAGCACTCAAATAGAATCGATGAAGGCAACATGAAGAAAATATGTCCTTTGAGCATTAAATACAACTTGTCGCCCACAACTACTTTTATGATAGAGATGATATGATATGCACTTTGTTCACTGTGGAATTTAACACACACAACTTCTTATCGCGCGCCCAATAAATAATAACTAGTACTTTCTTTTTCCAGTATTTTATTTATAAATAAATTTAATACTCAAAGAGGCAAGCGCGCGTTTTGTCTCTTACATACACACAAACAATTTCTCAGATAAAATAAAAATCGATGTCTTTTACCTAAAGTTAATAATTACACAGCCTTTTTTTTGGTCAAAGAGTGAAAGAGTTCGAATTTTGACCACTGATAATTAAATATTTACTACCAATAAATTATGGTCTTATCTTGTTCAATTTACCCGAGTATGTGATTTAATTTTACTTTTTAACTTTGTTTTCCTAACAAGAAGTGAAGAAGGCTAGCTAGCATGGGGCTACATACCCATCAAATTTATTGTGTTGTAAACTTTCTGCATATATATTAATTATCAGTATGGAGCATAAGGATATGGGGCTTGCTAGAGTATAGGAAGAATTGTTCTTACTATGCTTAATATATATATATATATATATATACACACACCAAAAATGTTCCAAAACTCAATTT
>AWWV01001068.1:0-14957 GCA_001974805.1 Corchorus capsularis | reverse complement strand
TTTTTTTTTTTAAGATTTTCCTTTAATTCCTTTTGTCCCTTTAATAAGTATTGGACAATTCATTTAGTTTAAATGGACATGAATATGGATATCTCAATATTAGCAAGAGGACTTTAATCTTTGATTAATGATAAATAGATTTTTTTTTTTACTTTTTTAAAACAAAAAACATATTTGCAATTCGAAAAATCTTTGTTCATGAGTTTTGATGTTGTTTTACTTGAATGATTTTGAATGATTGAGGTTTGAAAGTTTGAAGGCTGAGAGAATTTGAGAGAATTGAAAAGTTTGAAGTTTGATGGAAAATAAAACAAAGGGTAAAATAGTCCAAAGGGGGCGGTGGCTAGTAAAAGGGGGCGGTATTTAGTAATCCACTTAGCTTTTCAAGCTTTTAATATCGTTTTTCTATTTTTTTTTTTTTGCAAATTAATTTTTAATTAAATCGAAACAAGACTTAATTTTCAAAAGCCCGGCTTGGAAAACTACTTTTCTACTCTGGAAGCCCAAGTTGGGTGTTTGGTTGCTCAGCTTTTTTAATTTTCAGCTTATCAAGGAAGCTCAAATTAGCTTCCCACCAAAGCTCCAATTTGTAGCTTTTCCAGCAAAAGTTGATATTGACTTTGCGGGTAGCTCCTTTATTTTTTTTATTCATGAATTTTTTGTTTTTACTTTTATTTCATTTTTATCATCAAATACATACTTTATTTTTTAAAAAAAAATCGTAATTTATTTTTAATGAGATTATAGATGCTCATAAAAATAAATCCATATATCCAATGTGGCTGACATTTGTTTCGATAAATATAGATATTTTAAGGAGTCTTTACGCAAAAAATCATGCAAAATTAAGCCGGGCCTCCGGAACACGTTTTTGGCCAAAAAACGTGATGTTTAATACACTGTTTCGGCTAAAACCTAACTCGAATTTTTTTTTTCCGAATTTTTTGCAACACTACTAAGAAAAAATATATAATTCAACATAAAAAAAGATTGATTGGCTTATCAAGCTTCTAATATCATTTTTCATTTTTTTTCCGAATTAAATTCTAATTAAATCGAAACAAGTTTTAGATGCTCGTAAAAATAAATCCTTATATCTAATGTGGCTGAGATTTGGTTCAATTAATATAGATATTTTAAGGAGTTTCTGCACCAAAAATCATGTGAAATTGAGTCGGGGCTCCGGAACGCGTTTTTAGCCAAAATCATGATCGTACACGATTTTGGCTAAAATTTAGTAAAAACTGACCCGAAAAGTTTTTCCTCAATTTTTTTGCCACAAAACTCAGAAAAAAAAATATGTAATTAAACGGCATAAAAAATTTAAGGGTTTTTCACGTTTCTAATATCGTTTTTTCCATTTTTTCCAAATTTATTTCTAATTAAATTATAACAAGATTCAGATGCTCATAAAATTAAATCGTTAAATCCAATATGGCTGAGATTTGGTTAAATGAATATAAATATTTCAAGGAGTCTTTATGCTAAAAACCATGCAATATTGAGCCGAGGCCCCGAAACGTGTTTTTAGTTAAAACCCATGATATACATGTAAAATTTTTCAAAAACTTACCCAAAAAATTTGTCCTCAATTTTTTGCCATAATACTCAGGAAAAATTATATAATTCAATGCAAAAAAAAATGAAGGGTTTTTCACGCTTCTAATATCGTTTTTCCATTTTCTTTCAAAATTTATTTCTAATTAAATCGAAAAAAGATTCAGATACTCGTAAAAACAAATCCTTAAATCCAATGTGGCTGAGATTGACTTAGATGAATATAGATATGTCAAGAAGTCTTTCTGCCAAAAATCATGCAAAACTGACCTGGGGCCCCGAAACGCGTTTTTAACTAAAAAACTTTGATGGTTAGTACACGCGATTTAGGATAAAAACTAACACGAAAAGTTTTTTCCGAAATTTTTTGGATAATACTCAGAAAAAATATATAATCCAACACAAAAAAGATTAACGGGCTTTTCACACTTCTAATATCATTTTTTTTTCATTTTTTTTCCGAATTAATTTCTAATTAAATCGAAACAAGATTCAAATGCTCGTAAAAACAAATCTTTATATCCAATGTAGCTAGGATTTGGTTCGATGAATATAGTTATTTCAAGAAGTTTTTCGGCCAAAAATAACGCAAAACTGAGTCGGGGCCTCGAATAGTGTTTTTAGCCCAAAAACCATGATGAAGTACACGATTTCGACTAAAAACTGACATGAATTTTTTTCTATTTTTTTGGCAAAATACTAAGTAAAAATATATGATTCAACTCCAAAAAGAATGACGGGCTTTTCAAGCTTCTAATATCGTTTTTTTTTTAATTTTTTTCCGAATTAATTTCTTATTAAATCCAAACATTATTCAGATGCTCGTAAAAACAAATCCTTATATCCAATGTGGCCGAGATTTGGTTCGATGAATATAGATATTTCAAAGAGTCTTTACGCTAAAATCATTCAAAATTGAGTCGGGGCTCCGGAACGTGTTTTTTGCCAAAAAACCGTGATGGTTAGTACACGATTTCGGCTAAAATTTTGCAAAAACGGACCCGAAAAGTTTTTCCTCAATCTTTTGCCACAATATTCAGAAAAAATATATAATTCAACTCCAAAAAAAATTGAAGGGTTTTTTACGCTTGTAATATTATTTTTTCATTTTTTTCGAATTTATTTCTAATTAAATCAAAATAAGATTCAAATACTCGCAAAATTAAATCCTTAAATATCCAATCTGCCTGAGATTTGGTTAGATGAATATAGATATTTCAAGGAGTCTTTATGCTAAAAACCATGCAATACTGAGCCGTGGCCCTGGATTGCGTTTTTAGCCAAAAACCGTGATGGTTAGTACAAGTAAAATTTTGTAAAAACTGACCCAAAAAATATATCCTCAATTTTTTGCCACAATACTTAAAATAATATTTAATTTAACTCCAAAAAAGTTGAAGGGTTTTTCACGCTTCTAATATCGTTTTTCCATTTTTTCTGAATTTATTTCTAATTAAATTGAAACAAGATTCAGATGCTCGTAATAAAAAATCCTTAAATCCAATATGGCTGAGATTTGGTTAGATAAATATAGATATTTTAAGAAGTCTTTCTGCCAAAAATCATGCAAAACTAAGTCGGGGCCCCGAAACACAGTTTTAGCCAAGAAACCTCGATTTCGGCTAAAAAAAAAAGACCGAAAAGGTTTTTCTGAATTTTTTGGCACAATAATCAGAAAAAATATATAATTCAACGCCAAAAAGATTGACGGGCTTTTCACGCTTTTAATATCGTTCTTCCATTTTTTTCTGAATTAATTTCTAATTAAATCGAAACAAGATTTTAATGCTTGTAGAAACAAATTCTTATATCCAATGTAGCTGGGATTTGGTTCGATGAATATAGTTATTTCAAGAAGTCTTTATGCCAAAAATCATACAAAATTGAGTCAGGGTCCGAATCGCGTTTTTAGTCCAAAAACCGTGATGGAGCACATGATTTCGGCTAAAAACTGACCTGGAAAATTTTTCTGAATATTAAGAAAAAAATATATGATTCAACGCCAAAAAGAATGACACGCTTTTCAAGCTTCTAATAATGGTTTTTTTCCCGAATTAATTTCTAATTAAATCCAAACAAGATTCAGATGCCCGTAAAAACAAATCTTAATATTCAATGTGGCTGAAATTTGGTTCGATAAATATAGATATTTCATGTAGTCTTTACGCCAAAAATCATGCAAAAATGAGTCAGGGCTCCGGAACGCGTTTTTAGCCGAAAACTGTGATGGTTATTACACGATTTCGACTAAAATTTTGCAAAAGCTGATCCTAAATGTTCTTCTTCAATCTTTTGCCATAATACCCAAAAAAATATATATAATTCAACTCCAACAGAAATTGAAGAATTTTTCACGCTTCTAATATCGTTTTTCCTTTTTTTTTTTCAGAATTTATTTTTAATTATAAATCAAAATAAGATTCAGATGCTCGTAAAAAAAATCCTTAAATACAATGTGGCTGAGATTTGGTTAGATGAATATAGATATTTTAAGGAGTCTTTCTGCAAAAAATCATGCAAAACTTTAAACTGAGCTGGAGCCCCGGAACGCATTTTTAACCCCAAAACCGTGATGGTTAATACACGATTTCGGCTGACAGAAAAAAATTTTTTCTTTAATTTTTGCCACAATACTGAAAAAAAATATATAATTCAACTCTAAAAAAATTGACGGGATTTTCACACTTCTAATTAAATCAAAACAAGATTTAGATACTCGTAAAAAAAATCCTTAAATCCAATGTGGTTGTGATTTGGTTAGATGAATATAGATATTTCAAGGAGTCTTTATGCCAAAAACCTTGTAAAACTGAGTCAAGACTCCGAAACACGTTTTTAGCCGAAAACCGTGATGCTTAGCCTGATTTCAGTTAAAAACTGACCCGAAAATTTTTTTCTCAAATTTTGCCACAATACTCATAAAAAATTATATAATTCTACGCCCAAACGTTTGAAGGGATTTTTCACGCTTCTAATATCATTTTTAGAATTTTTTTTTCTGAATTAATTTGTAATTAAATCGAAACATGATTCAGATGCTCGTAAAAACAAATCCTTAAATCGAATGTGACTAAGATTTGGTTTGATGAATATATATATTTCAAGGAGTTTTTATGCTAAAAATCATGCAAAACTGAGCCGGGGCTAAAAATTGACCTAAAATTAATTTTTTTTTCTCAATTTTTCGCCACAATACTTAGAAAAATATATAGTCCAGCAATTTTTTTCCTTGGCAAAGGAAACTTTGATCTTGACAACCTCGGCATAAGACCAATTTTTTAAACATGTAAAGTATTAAAATAATTTTTTCTTTAATATCGATAATTTATTTAAATTAAATAAATATAAATTATAAATAAAAAGTATTTCAAATAATTATGGGGAGTAAATTATTATAATTATATTTATATTTACAATATCTTTACATAATTAAAATAAAAATTTTGATGATTTTTTTTGGTGAATAAAGTTCGATGACTTATAATATTATAATTAAATATATTATGATTGAAAAATAATTATTAGAAGTAAATTATTAATTACAATTATAGTGGATTGTTAATATCTTTTCATAATTTAAAAAATTTAAATATTAGATTTACAATATCTTTCCATAATTAATAAAAAAAGTTGAATCATCTAAAGAAAAAAGTTAAATGATTAAAAATAATACTTATTAAAAAATTATCATACTATAATACTAAAGGTATTTATGAAATTTCCCAATTACAATTTTTGAGTTCGTGATTTTATATAGTACATATATATATATATAGTAAGATAAGATAAGATATATAGTAAGATTAACAAAGACGGTTTAGCATTCAAATTAAAACAGTTTATCAATTAATATTCATCCCGAAATTAATAATCAATAATAAATATATACATCATTTTTCCTTGATCATATATATCGATCACTCTTACCTGATCATCAAGTCAAAAACATATCACCAACAAAAGCACTCACCCAGCTCTTTACATAAATCTTATATAATAATGCAAATTATTCAAAGCCAATATATATAGACGTATATATATTATATACTAAAAAGCCAGAGAACATAATAACTAGAAGAGTTTGCCTAAACAAAATCAATAATTAAGTAGGGAAAAAAAAGGCTAAAATTAAGACAAAAATTGGAATAGAAGCTAACCAATTCCATATAGGTGTAATTGCTCCACATCAATCCAAATGTCTTGACCCATTAGCCTCAAAACCTCTCTTCTCACTTCAATTCTATATGAAACTGCACCTTGATTATCATCTTTATCCTTGAACAAAACAACTTTATCATCCACTTTGAGTTTCTTTGCATGAACAAATTCAAGCCATCCCTTAGAAAAAACAGGTTTTGCATAAGCCCCATCTCGGCAAATGCATCGAAAAGTCCATAATCCTCCGCCGCTGTCCTTAACTTGTAAATCAGCATGTCGATCATCTTCATCAACGAAAGGAATCGAATTCAAAATATGGGTTGGGACTGATAATCTTCTCTCGATATCGGTTTGAGTTAGTAACTTTGTGAAGAGCTCCATGTTCAATATTATACCTTGCAAGCTAAGCTAGAAACGAGAAATGATAAATTTTGGTCTGCTTTGAATTTATATATATGCTTGTGTGACTATATGAGCAAATTAAAAATTATGTTTATTTCTAGGAATTTTCCATTTTTTATATATATAGTTTATGTTGACTGCTTTTATTATTCTAATATATATCTAGAAATAACCTAATTAAATGATGCCAGATTAATGAATCACTTTTATGCCAACGTTTTTTTCTACAAAAGTACACTCATATGGTAGTTGTGAATTGATTTCAATTAAGTTTCTGTAGTATTTCTCTTTCATTTTATTCCAATTTACCGCGTCTCTAAGCGAAAAGCTTGTTCGAGACTCTTTTAATGTTTTCCACATAGATATTCTTGCTTGTTCAACAGGGAAAAAGCTAGGCAAAGAGTATTGGCAATTTCTAAAACTTGAATATTTATGTAATATATAATTAAAGGCCAAAATTTCCACGAATGAACAAGGATCCTCTCCAGTTTCCACTGACTCTGAATTAATTAATGGTTTAGAAAAAGCTTATAGCAGAATATACATGGAGAAATTTTGCAACCATTAAGCAACAATAAAGTTTTCAGAACGTTATTTCATTTAAGTTTAGATATGGATGAGCTAGCGCAAGAAATCAAATAAAGTGGCAGATTGGGTCGCTTTCTTAATTAGTTCTCATTTTCACAGAAATTTAAAGGAATTCTAGTAGTATTCTATGCATAAACTCTCTGTTTTGACGAGATGATGAAGTTCCATTTTTCTACTTTTGGCAAAAACAACATGGGAGAACTTTCTATTTTTGAGATTGCCATAAACATTATTGATACAGGGCCTGTGATTGGCCCAATTGAACTCCTGGCCTTATTTGCTTGTCCGTACACACAAGGCTATATATGAAACCAAAATTTCAGTATTTTCTATGATAAAAAAAAAATTCAATATAAAAAAGGTAATTATTTGATATATTGGCGGTGTAAATTTTGGACTCCACAAGCGGGTTGTGGAGTAAACGCATGTTCATTTTCTGAATTAATTAAGTTTTAAACATTTCAATCTCGTTCTAGGAGGACACATGTCACCTCTTAAAGACCCGCTTATACAGTCTACTAAACTCCACTCAGGATGTATTATATATAAACCCATAAAAAAATATAAACAGAAAAGAAGGTAAAATAAAAGAATACTTGCACTTTGTAATAAAAACTTGATGGGTATACCATATCATTGAGGATTTATAAGCTATATGGTACATAACAGGAGTAAATCAATTAAAAACCAATTACACCCAAATTTTGATCAATATTACAATGAAAATTTATGTAATTATAACTGAACATATCAATTCATAGAAGAACTTTATGAACATATCAATTACACTAGAGGAGCCCAGATATCTTGACCAAGCAATCTGATTTTTCTCTTAACTTCAATTTTCATGTTATCGTCGAACGATTTCTGGTAAAGAAAAATCATGTCACCAACTCTAACATCTTTATCACGAACAAATCTAAGCCAACCAATTGATAAATCAGACGATTCCAAGCCCTCATTTTGTTGAATGAAACATGGGAATGTCCAGTTTTTCCCAGTCTGATCATCAATCACATTGACATGAAAAAATTGGCCTTCACCTTCTTCCAAATGGAGGCCATTGAAATAACAAGTAGGGATCAACAAGCTCTTCTCAACGGCGGTTTTTGTTATTAGCTTTGAGAACTTCGTCATGTTGCTAAAAGTAATAAAAGATGCTGTTTTCTTTTAATGCAACACTGCAATTAATTTGAGATGCTGCTGATAAATGAACTACGATTCTTGTATTTATAGTACATGAGCGTTACTATAAGTAAATTTCTGTGAAGAGTCAACAGAAATTTCTATGGCGGTTTCATGAAAAGTGAAGACACAACTTCGGACATATATATCATGAACCACTTTTACAAGTTTGATTGGGTCAATGGACAACACATACTTTGTCATTTTCTTCATTATTATATATTTTTCTCTTTGGTTAACATTGTTTTTAACGTACAAACATACATTTAATTATGCCTTTCTGTACTTCCCTAAATTGTGTGCTGCATTAATGTCTTTTTGGAGTATTGCCAAAAAATTCAAATTGCTACCATCTTTTCAATATTCCTCTCTTTTTTTTCTTTTGGTTTTGGTTACTAATTATTCCTTACATTTTATTACTTTTTTTTAGTAAAATTATAAATTTAATAGTATATATGTATATACAATCATCATAAGTCCCCTCCTCTTTTCCAATTTTACATATAATTTGCTGTGAGAACAATTTAATCTTTTATTTTTGTTTATAGGCCTTTGAAATAAACTTCATAAGTAATTTTTTTGGGTAGAATGTATTATTTAGTACTACTTTATATGGACGAAGGAATAATTTTTATCCTAAAAGATTATTTCATTTAATTATGAAGTCGTCATTTTATTCATTACTGATATTGACGATAAAATAACTCATTAATAACCCTAGAAAACAAAATATCGGCGATAATATAACACTCTAAACAATTTTGATTGCTGAAAAATGAAATATCGGCGATAAAATAACTTATTATGCTTCTAAACTTAAAACTTCGTCAATAGAATTTGTCATACTTCCGAAGTTATGATAAGTAAAAAAACAAAACTTCGTCAATAAAATAACCTATCATACTTCTAAACTTTCGATAACCAAAACTTCGTCAGGTGATAATCATTATTAGACCATCCCAAGAAATATAATAAACATAAAAAAGAAAACAAGAAAAAGAATCATTTTGCATCGTTAAATTTTACACATATGTATTGTTTGAATTTAATGCAATATATTTTTTGATTTATTGATGTATATTAACAAATTGATTAAGACTTTGATAATTGCTATTGGATTTTGACGGCTAGAGTGAAGAACTAGGAGAGATTAATGATGAATCAGAAGTAAAACAGAATATCTATGGAACCACACAAGATTAATTAACACAATCATCAAATTTTATATATTAAATGAAGCACAAGATTGCTTTATTACAAAACACTCATCAAGGGGGTATACTTGGGGATGGTGTATAATTATTATAATCCTAAACGGAAAAGGGCACAAAGCCACACAACATGAAAATTAAAACAACCAAACCAAGTTACACCATCAAATCACCCCAAATGTTTTGGCCAAACAACCTAATCTGTCGCCTCACTTGAATTCTGAACTTCTTCCAGGGACCTTGCTCCTCCTCGTTCCCATGATCCCCAGCCTGCTTGAAGAAACTGACTTCGTCATTCGCTTTCAGCCCCTTTTCGCTCGCAAACTGCGGCCAGCTTATGGAAACCACGTTCCCAATCTCTTCGTCCTTGATGAACGAGGCCAAAAACGACCACGCGCCATCGCCACTGACGACGTCCATGCAAGTGAGCCGCCCTTCCTCGAAGGCGAAAATGCCGGGAACATGGTTGAGGGGGAAAACGATGATCCTCTTCTCAGCTTCCACCTGAGTAAGAAACTTGGAGAACCGATCCCTGGGCTGCTCACCGTTCTGCATCCTGCAAAAAAACGAAGGAAAATTGAAACAAGATTGAGAGATTGGGGATGGGGGTGTTTGGAGTTTGGAATGTGGCTGCGTGAAAAGAAGGAACGTAATAACGTATATATATAGTAGTATACTTGGTGAAAATAGGTGCCTTTTCTGTCTTTCCTTATATGAACAACAACAACCAATTAGGGGCACCTGGTGAAATGAGATAACCCTTGATGACACCTATATGTGATTTTTCACTTTTCATGACCAATGTTAATTCAACTTTTTCACTTTTACTGAATGGATTGAATATTGTTAATTCTGTGTAATTAGTTAAAAAATCGTGTAATGTATTGAAAATTTGAAGTAATTAGTTTATAAAATTAAATTTTTTCATCACCATTAAACATATTATTTGGTAGTAAATACTAACTCTCCGAAGTTCCATTGAATCCCGACTAATTAATAACTGACAATCCAGTCGAGTGAATGACGAAGTTTTATATTTTTTTGTTTATTTTCTTCGTATAGCATTTCCAATCTACTCGATGTTGGTATACATACATTAACAATTTTATGATTAAATTTCTTCATCACCATAACCATTTTATTTGGACGTACATATAGATACTAACTCTCCAAAGTCCCATATTGAACCCCAACTAATTAATAACTTACAATCGAGTAAATGACGAAGTTTTATTTTTTTTATCTATTTTCTCCTTATTACATTCCCAATCGATTTAACAGATGTTGGTATTATACACTATAAAGTCAGTTACTTCCTAAGAAAAATCATTGAATGGGAAAATTTTGAAGTAATTAATTTATAATTAAATTTCTTTATCACCATTAACCATCTTATTTGGTAGTAACTCTCCGAAGTTCCATTGAACCCTATATATAATTGATAATAGACAGTCGAGTGAATGACGAAGTTTTATTTTTGTTTATCTTCTTCGTATAACATTTCCAATCAACTCAACAGATGTTGGTATACATATATTAACAATTTCATGATTAAATTTCTTCGTCATCATCAACCATTTTATTTGGTAGCACATACATAGATATACTAACTCTCCAAAGTCCCATTGAACCACAACTAATTAATAACTTACAATCGAGTAAATGGTCTATTTTCTCCTTATTAACATTTCCAATCGACTCTACAGATGTTGGTATTATACTTTAATAAAGTCAGTTACTTCCTAAGAAAAATCATTGGATATGGGAAAATTTTGAAGTAATTAATTTATAATTAAATTTCTTCATTAACCATTTTAACTATTTCGTCCCATTGAACCCCAACTAATTAATACTTAGAGTCGAGTAAATGACGAAGAATTTTATTTTCAAACGGCATTTTTAATCAACTCAACAGATGTTGGTATTATATATCATATACTAATAGTCAGTTACTTCCTAAGAAAAATCCTTGAATTTCCCTTGAAAAATCCTTGAATTAATGGAGAAAATTCTTCCTAATTAGCCCATGTACGCACAGAGACTCACCAACATTCTAAATTGTCAATCAATAAAGTAAATATATATGCACCACTAATAATAATTCTGATAAAATTGATCAGTGATGAGATTGCAGAAAGCACCTATATATATTTCAAGAAATCAAAAGAATTATTCCTTAAATAAAAGCATAGATATTAAGTATATAATTCCTAACTTTATATAATTTTTTTTGGTGCAATAACTTTATATAATTTTATTTTTATCTTTTGTGTTAAAACATGCATTATATGTTTGTACAATATTAATTTGTGGTATTACTCATATATTTATATCATTACAAATGAAAAAGTTTATGATATTTTTTGAAAATATGAAGTAGTACACATCACAAAAATGTTGATTATATAAACTAGTCATAGAGGAGCCCAGAAATCCTGACCAAGCAATCTGAGCTTTCTCTGAACTTGGATTCTAAAATCTGTAGTGGTGGTCTTCCTCTTCCCTGTAGAAATATTATCATCCAAGGAACTATGTATGGGGTAAAGAAAAACCATATCACCAACTCTTACATCTTTATTCCGAAGAAATGTAAGCCAACCCACAGAAATAACAGATGACGACCCTCCTTTGCTGCTGCTGCTTTCAATATCCTCATCATCATCATCACTCCTCATGATCATCTGCTGAATGAAGCAGGGGAAAGTCCAAGCACTGCCAGAATTTGGATCAATCACATTCATGTAAAAGAAATGACCTTCTTCGAAAGGCAGAGAATCAAGAGATTGAGTTGGGATAAGCAAGCTCTTCTCCATGTCGCTTTTCGTTACTTGCTTTGAGAACATTGCCATTGCTGCTGCAACTCTCAACTGATCTCTGATCTGCGCTGAAATATGGAATGCTGATATATAATTTGAAGTGTTAATTCTTTGGTTGTAATACATACATATTTATATATGGGTGCAAGCAAAGCGTGTTTGAATCTTTGTTGAAATGCAATTTCTGAGAAGAGTCAAGGATGTTTCAAAGGTGGTTTCTGAGAAATTAAACCGATAATAGTCCGCACACCAGACAAAAGCCAAGTCAAAGTCTTGCTTGTTCGGTCTATCTATATAATAACATACACACTATAGCTAGTTTTTTGTCATTTTTTTCATATAAATTTCCCTGGAATTCAAAGTTAAAATTTCCAACTATCTTTACCTCAAAAAAAAAAAAATTCCTACTATCTGGGTGACATGACCCACTATAATCTTATACAGTCTAGTCAAGCTATTAAAAATATGAAAACAACATAAAATGTTTTTTTCTTTTTCCATTTTCCTTAAATTAATTAAATCAATTTGTCCATTTTTATTACAAAATTGTAATACTCATTATCATATAAATATCAAATTCTCCCAAATTATTGCTATAGGAAAAAAAAAATTTTACTTATGCAAAAAAAAAATTAGTAGTAAATAAAATTGTGATTTTTTTGCTACATTAAATAAAATTGTGATGAGAAGATAGAAATCGATCTTTGACGAAATGAGACTAAATTCATTGAGACAATTCAGGAGTTTCCAACACAGACAAAACAACAATTAACCAAACCCAAAAACAAACAAAAAAAAAACACAAACAAACATAAATATAACATAGTTTCAACATAACTTAAAAGACAAGCATATGGTAGTACTCCTATAGTCTCAAATCAATGGTGTAATTAAATCAAGGGAATTAATAAAATTCCCTCTAAATAATTACACCAGATTACCCCACATATCCTTTCCAAACAACTTGATCTTCCTCTTCACTTCGATCAAGAACTCCAACTTCATGTCCTGACTCCCCATGAATTCCCCTTGGAGAATAACTTCGTCATCAGCTTTGATCCCTTTAGCACCCACGAATTCAAGCCAACCCACGGTAAGAGCCAGCCCCATTTCTTGGTGCTGCTGAATGGAACATGAAAAAGTCCAAGCTTGGTCACTCTTGTCACGAACCTGAAGTTGGAAGATCTCGCCTTCTTCCACACTGAGGATCCGAGGAAGAGGGAAGGCGAGGGATTCTTCCACGTCTTTGGGACTCAGCCGCTTTGAGATCCTAGCCATGGTTGGATATTGATTTTGGACTTGCATTGTTCAGACACCACACTTTAGAGATGATATTAACCCTAATATTTGTGAGTTGTCACTCTTCAGGAAGAGGTGTAATCTTTATATAGAGACTATAGGGGAGAAATATAATATTGTTTTTTTCAAAAGATAGGTTTTTTCCATTAATGTTAACAGCTCAGACATTAGTAAGATGAGTTTTTTACTTAATAAGTGGCCATATATACATAAACCCCACAAATATGGAACAATAGTGTGACTAAATACATTTTTCGTTTGGTAAAAGATAAAAATAAAATCAGAAATTTCCTTAATAAACAATTAAATTAATCTATTGGATTTTCCATATTAATGAATCCAAACCATTGTTTTAGCCCAATTATATTAAGGAGTCAAGGATAAATTCTGCGAGGATTTCTTTCCTTTTCGATATGCATATAATGTGGATAAAAAACATCCTCTAATATATTTCAATTTATACCAACAAATTAATATACTCCTATGTAGCAAAGAGTGTGAGTAATATATAACTCTTACTATAGTTCTCTAAAATTTAACAAACTAAACATATTAATTAGTAGGAGATATAGAACTAGATGCTCAATCAATTAATTGATAGCTTAAAAGTTGATTTTGGTCATTTTGGACTTGCAATGTGCAATAAAAATTTGTGTAAATTTACGCGGGAAAATTATATATTCAAAGTGAATTGGCGCACGCGGCAATTATTCAAATGAAGATAAGAATAGAGTTAAAAGTTCGTTGGGAGTTAGAAACAATATATGGTAACTATATCTTTCCAAACTAAACATATATTAATTAATTATGCCAAAAAAAACATATTAATTATAGTTTATGATATATTGTGTAAATTTGCGCGGGACGTCACCATATTTAAAGTGAATTTGGCGCGCACGGTAATTATTCAAAAAAAGGTAAAAGAAGTTAAAAGTTTGTTGGGAGTTGAGAACAATATATGGTAAATATATCTTTCTTTTTATACGCAAATATAGTTTTTTTTTTTTCCAAAATACGTAAATAGAGTTAATTAGATTGCACTTTTTCAATTCAATGAAAAATCTCACAAATTAAACATTTTAATTATTCAATTTAGGATACAAGTACTCAATTTGTGACTATATTGGTAACGCAATATAAGTTTGTAACTTTGTATGCAAGATACATTCAGTGGTAACTTTGTATGCAAGGTACATTTTAATAGTAGTGACGCACGTGACCATTATTCAAATAAAGATACAAAAGAAGTTAGAAGTTCATTAGGAATCGGAAATAATATAACGCATGTGTATATATACATCTTAATTTAATTTATTCTTTTATGTACATATAAAATTTCATTTTAATACTTTGAATTAACACTCTGAATTAATGGAGCTGACACAATGACAAATGACAATAGTTCAAAGGAAAATAAGAAATTATATAGAGAGAGAGAGTAAAAAGTCGTTGAAATGATTAATATAATTGTTTTAATACTATGTATTCATATATATATATATATATATATATATATATATGTTTTCTATTTTACGTACTAATATTAGGCTTTGTAGTTTTTAAAATCAATGGTCTCCACATACTAAAAACTAGATGAGCATATATAGGCAAATGCAATCAAATGGGCCATTCTGGATTAATAAAATCCAATGCTGGCGGGCCTTACCTATATGAAAAGGACTCAATATAGTATATCAAAATTCTTCTGGGTCGCCACGCAAATATGCCGCAGATGATAAGG
>AWWV01001064.1:0-11856 GCA_001974805.1 Corchorus capsularis | reverse complement strand
ACTTGAATTTCAATACCACAACACCTCTTGAAATTTTATTTACTGATGTTTGGGGTCCTGCACGAGTCATTTCCTCTGATGGTTTCAGATACTATGTTAGTTTTGTGGACTATCATACTCGCTATACATGGCTCTTTCCCATGAAATTTAAATCCGATGTCTATTCTATATTCTCCAAGTTCAAAGTCCTTGTTGAAAAGTTTTTCAAAACTAACATCTTAACAGTTTACTTCGATTGTGGGGGTGAATATGAAAAGCTCAAACATTTCTTCAGCTCTCTTGGCATTCAACATCTTCAAACACCACCCCATACTCCTGAAAACAATGTTGTAGCTGAGAGGAAACACAGAAGCATCGTGGAAACCGGCCTTACACTTCTGCACAATGCTTCTATGCCAATTAAATTTTGGTCCTATGCTTTTCAAGCTGCTGTGTACTTGGTAAATCGCCTTCCTACTAAAGTTCTTTCAAACAAAAGTCCCTATGAATGTTTGTTTCAACAAACTCCAAACTATAGTAAGCTAAAAATCTTTGGTTTTTTGTGCTTTCCTTGGTTAAAACCTTACTCTAAGCATAAGTTAGTTCCCAAGTCCAAACCTTTGGCTTTCTAGGCGATGCAAAGAATCAAAGTGCTTATTTATGCTTAGACTTGGAAACAAATAGGATTTTTGTCTCTCGGCATGTTCTTTTTAATGAATACAGATTTCCTTATTCTTCTCCCACTACTGCAAAAGTCTCTCCACTGCTTGAGTCTGAGGCAACTACTTGTAGTGATGTTCCTGTTTCACAATATGTTCCTTTTAGTGATGTTCCTTTACCCTTTCCTGAACATCCTATTTCTACTGACAATGGGAACTCACACACACTGGCGCCAGTGGCTGAATCGATTGACAATTCTACTTCATCAACTCAAGAGGTATCTAACTCCAACTTGAACTCAACTGCTTTATCTTCCTCACAACCCCAATCTATTATTGTTGCTTCACAGCCTGTTCGCACACATCCTATGAGAACCAGATCACAAGATGGCATCTTCAAACCCAAAAAATTGCTCACAGTCACCAAACATCCCATTGAACTATCTGATGAACCAACTTGTGCCTCAAAAGCAGTTAAGATTCCACATTGGAAAGATGCTATGCTTGAGGAACTTCAAGCTTTACATAGCAACAAAACATGGGAACTGGTGCCACCACATGCAGATCGCAATGTTGTTGGGTGTAAGTGGGTTTTTCGAGTGAAGAAGAACTCTTATGGAACTATTTCAAGATACAAGGCACAGCTAGTTGCCAAGGGCTTTACACAAACAACATGTTTGGATTATCATGAAACTTTTAGTCCTATGATCAAACCTGTTACTGTGAGATTAGTGTTATGCATTGCAGTGACAAATGTGTGGCCTCTACATCAAATGGATGTAAATAATGCATTCCTTCAAGGTGACCTGAATGAAGAGATATATATGAAGCAGCCGCCTATGTTTGTTGACAAAGCTCGGCCTGGTTTTGTTTGTAAATTGCAGAAGGCATTGTATGGCTTGAAGCAGGCCCCTAGGGCTTGGTATTGTGCACTTAGCACCTTTCTCAAAAGCTATGGTTTCATTAATTCTGCTGCAGACACATCATTGTTTGTGTTTCATAAAGATGGCGTTTTGGCATATATGTTAGTATATGTTGATGATATTATACTAACTGGAAATAATGTTGAGTTCTTGAAGCAGTTTCATGCAGCATTATCTTCCAAATTCTCTTTGAAGGACCTTGGTCAGTTGAATTACTTCCTTGGTGTTGAGGTTGAACATCTCAGCACTGGAATTTTTCTCTCACAAAGGAAGTACATATTAGATATTTTGGACAAAGCAAACATGAGTGGTGCTAAAGCCAGCAATACACCAATGTCCACAACTGCTTCCTTAAGCTTACATGATGGTTCGGCTTCAGTAGATGCTCATCAATTTAGACAAATACTTGGTTCCTTGCAGTAACTTTCCCTAACAAGACCAGACATTAGCTTTGTGGTCAACAGACTCTCTCAACTGATGCACAAACCAACTGAAAAACATCTTCAAGCTCTAAAAAGGGTCCTTAGATATCTGAAAGGGTCTCTGCAGCATGGTATCCTAATTCAAAAGGTGAACAAACCAACTCTTAAAGCATATTCTGACTCAGATTGGGCTGGTAATCCTGATGATAAAAGGTCAACCTCTGCCTATATTATCTCCTTTGGCAATACACCTATTTCCTGGAGCTCTAAAAAACAGAAAACAGTGGCTAAGTCTTCGATAGAGGCTGAATACAGGTCAATTGCTCAAACTATTTCAGAGTTAACTTGGATCAAGTCACTACTTCAAGAACTACATATTCCTTCTCCCCCAACTCTAGTGATTTACTGCGATAACCTAAGTGCAATCTATACTTGTGCAAATCCAATATTTCAGACACGCATGAAACACATTGCCCTTGATTATTTGTTTGTCAGAGAGAAGGTTCAAGCAAGGGAGCTTCAAGTGAATCATATATCCACTAAAGATCAGTTGGCGGATGCTTTGACAAAGCCACTTTCCAATGACAGATTTCAAATGCTACTATCCAAGATTGGTGTTCTTGATCGATCCACCATCTTGCGGGAGGATATTAGAGGGAAACAGATTTTCAAATCCTAAATTTAAACTAAGTCTTATCTCTTTAGATATGATCATTGATGTGATCACTTTCTGTTAGATTTAAATACACTTTGTATGCTTGTAAAACTCTATCTTGTATAGCTATATAAGCTACAC
Source organism: Corchorus capsularis (assembly GCA_001974805.1). Classification (NCBI taxonomy): domain Eukaryota; kingdom Viridiplantae; phylum Streptophyta; class Magnoliopsida; order Malvales; family Malvaceae; genus Corchorus; species Corchorus capsularis. The sequence goes on along the minus strand of AWWV01001064.1, from coordinate 9,077 downwards.
TATACACAAATACAAATTAAGTTCCTTTTCCTAAATTCTCTTCTAAAGTCTGTTAAAGGTCTGGTCTGGTCTGGTTCTATCTTATTTCTGATGCAATTATGCAATTAAGTTCTTCCATGCATTTTGTTTTTTCTTACTGACTTAATTTGTAACAAAGCAATATTTAAAAAGTATTCAATCTCAAACAAAAACAACATACCCACACATAGGTAATTGAAAATATAAGATCTTCTCCAAAAAAAAAAAAAAAAGGAAAGAAAATATAAGATCTGGTAGTAGGAATCAACGAAGAAGCTTAACAAAATTAAAGTATAAGCATTGTTGAGGGGCAAACCTATTTGAGAAAAACCAAAATTTGTTGAATCCGTTTTTAATGGCAGATTTTTCTTCTCAAATCACTCAAACACGATGAATGAATTGAGTAAAATTTTTAAGTTTTCGCTTATAAAAGGGAAAAAAAAAAAAGAACGAGCGAAAAATAGGGATTTGATCGTGGGAACTGGGAGGGAAAAAAGTTGCTGTGTATTGTTAGTATTTACAAAGCTAAAGAGGTAATTGCAATTTCATTGTTATTAATTTTGTTAATTAAGATTGATTAAATAATAATTCTTTAACTTCATTAGACCAAGTGATAAATATTCCTGGTAGAAGGATCTTTTTTGAAGTTTTTCCAAAAAAGAAACATACCCTTATACTTAAAAAATATGGCTTAATTGCCAAAATGCAATCTAAAGTTTATACAAACTGTCACTTTACATCTTATTTTTTTTTATTTTGACCATATCACACCCTAATGTTTTATTTTGGATACATTTTGCACCCTCTATTACTGAAAATGATTATGCACCATAAAATACATGATCTATTTTAGGGAAGTAAGATATTTGTCAATCTAAATGGAGGGACCAAAAAAGGGAAGGATTAACTATTAAGTAACAGTATATGAGGAATATGTTGGATGCTGATGCAAGGGGTGTTTCTTTCCGGTGGTTTTACGCATAGCTAGTTAATTTATCCGGTTTGTTTTCAAAAAAAAAAAAAAAGAAGAAGTATATGATATTATTTTGTGTGCAATTCCTATATGATGTAAGAGTTTCTACATTCGAGCAAAAAGAAGATGTATTTTAATTTTGAATTAACCAGGAGCATAAATTTCTGAGATAATGATGAGGAGATAACTACTTCATAAATAAATTAATAATATGAGAAGTTTTTTTTTTGACTCTTACTATTATTATATTCTCCTAAAATTAAGCAAGTTCATAACACAAATTAAATTCCTAATTTACTTGATTAATTTCCTATCAATCTCAAGTTAAAACACAATTAATTTTCGATCATTGTTAATTTGAACTTTGAACATTAAGAAAAAGGGAAAGAATGAAAAATGCCAAAGTCGTGTGAGATGATGAGATCAAACCTCATCTCATGAATATCTCATTGCCCAAGCTATATATGTAAAGATCATGTATTTCATAATTAAGTTCCATAATTTAAGCATTTAATCTTTTAATTTATGTCAAGAAAATCAGATTCCAACTTCGATTAATTAATTTTAGGCAAGAATAACCCGATGCCAACTAGGGCTTAACATTAGTCAACTTTTCTGAAAATCTTACCATATATAATTTATTCTGAGCCAGCAATTCGTTCTTATCTTCAAACTATCTTCTTTAGCCGAAGGAATTCAATTACTTACCATATATGAATAAGAGCTGGCAATATATGACAATTTCATGATCTTGATTGAATAAAAATCAGGATTTTTTTAAAGGTCAATTAGGAAAATAAATTAACAAGAGAGAAGGAATTGAACTTTGAACCACACATCATTTTATGGAAGGTTTTTTGTTACTTTATTAAAACAAAGCTTTAGAATAAAAAAAATATTTTTTATTTAAAGTTTTGCTTATTATTTCATACATTCATCTGATCACCATTATCGTTCTTGACGTATTATTCATTTACTTGTTTGATAAGTTGACTTTCTTATGATTTGTTAGACTTCACATTTGAATTTATTAAATGAACGTATATGGAGTATAATATGAGCAAACGGCAAGATAAATTAGTTTGAGAACGTATATATATTAGTATAACTTAATCTTTCATTAACTTGTGCTAAACTAGCCATCAGGTATTTGACCTGATGGTAAAGTATTGGACTTTTAGTTCCAGCCTACCTAGACTGTGGGGTCTTGGATTCAAGTCTCACGGAATCTGAGTTTAATGTGTAATTTATTTGTTTGTTTGTGTATTTGGTATTTGTAGTAGTTTCTAGTTTGGGTTGATTAATTCTGATGTTTGAACATAGAGAGATTTTCTTGACTTGTAATGAGTATTTGTTGGGGAACGGGTTTGTTGGCTCATAGGTTAGCGTTTCAGCAATGTTCTAATCATGTAGCGGTGTACGGGTCTTCCTGTGCGTTTGTAATCCCAACCTCTTTAAAGAAATTAATCAAAAAAAACTTGTGCTAAACTATTGTTAAGTTTGAACCTTAATTTCTTAATCTTGATTAGAAACTGTGCATACTTGGAATTGTTTGTATAAACTTTCAAACTAGTAGTAGTTTGTTACTAATTTTTACTTTAAGAAATGGATATTCTACGTTGTTAATCTTATAGCCATATAATGGGTAAAAAAAAGTAAAATTATTTGACACAATTATATAATATATATTATAAAATAATAATAACAATTTCCAGAAAAGATCATTTGCTAATCTTTTATAGAAGTATTGACCAATTTTTTTTGAGAAACAGAAGTTTTGACTATTTTATATGGTGTATATAACCCAAATGTGTTCACATACAAAGTATTTCGAGATATACACTTAGAAGAATTTGATGGCAAGTATTTCCTAAGGCAGAAAATCTCAACAAAGCTTAGTCATGGTTTTAATCTTGTGCTAAAATTATGCAAGTAACAACCCTAAAATGAGATTCATTTCCATAATTGAGAAGATATTACATTAATTCTAACTTGAATATAAGCACCGTCCATCTCAGTAAACTTCTGCCCCAAACAAATTATTTTTTGAGTCATGGTTAAGATCATTGAAGATCAATGCCCTTCTGAAGCCTCTAGCATCTCAGCAATTCCATCCAACATGATTCCTAATCAACCTCTCAAGGCATCATCCCAAACCGAATCATCAAGTCCTGGCCGTATTTTGCTTGATTTGAAGCTTTTCAACAACAATAATGATTCCACACGTGAATCGATGAAAGAGCTCAATTTTTTCAACCCTATGAACACTAGTTCATCTCATGATCACTCGAAGGAGTCGGGTGATGAAGGCGACGATCATGAGACGTCACGTGAGAAGCGATCCGGGAAGAGTAGGGTTTTCTCATGCAATTATTGCAAGAGAGAGTTCACTACATCTCAAGCCCTAGGGGGACACCAAAATGCTCACAAGCAAGAACGTGCAATGGCCAAAAGGCGTAATCAAGGGATCGATAATGTCGATAGGCATAATTTCGGCCATCCTCCACACTATCCCTATTACACTTGTCCAACCTATTCACAACCCTTTTATGGATCTTTGATCAATAGATCACCTCTTTCGGTTAAATACGAATCTATGATCCATAAGCCTTCTTATAATTCTTTGACATCATCCACTGGATTTCATGGTTTCGGTCATAATTGGCCTAGGCCAGCAATGGTGAACCCCCCACCTCCTTCTCCTCTTGCAATTCATTATCCGCCTCCTATGAACATCAATGGCAGATTTGGAATTTCGGGTCCTTCGAACCCATCAAGGCTTGAGGAAATTGTTGCCCCTCGCACCGGCTTTGGTGATGCTTCTTCTCTACCAAATTATATTGCAATCAATAAGCCAGCTGGAACTGATTCTCTTCAATCAAGCAATCCTTCGGGGAGTGATCAGTGTGATGCTTCGGGAATTGATTTGTCCCTTAAGCTTTAATTATTGTGTTATTGTTCTGTTTTAATTAGTATTCAAGCCAAGATTTACTGCATTTGTTGTTAGGAAAATTTATGTGTTTAAAGTTTAAGTTCATTGTATGCTAGTTTGCTTAATTTCTTGTTGACTTGGGACAGATTTGTATGATAAATAAATGAGTAGGATTAAAAGTTTTATTGTTTACCTTCTTTCATCCCCCACTTTTTAGTTCTTTATTTATTGTGCGCGCACACAAATATGTATGTACGTACATTTAAGAATTTAGAAATCAAATGTATAAACGGATGGAAATGGAGATTTGTACAGTTATAGACATGAAAAAAAAAAAGGAAATTTGATATATTTTCCAAAGTATATTGTCTAATTTTTTTTGGTAAAGACACCAAGTATACAATGATACTAAAGTTTAAGTTCATCTTATGCCTTGCTTAAATTCTTGTTGAACTGTAACAAATTTGTATGATAAATAATTGAGTATGACTACAAGTTTTATTATTTACCTTCTTTCCTCCGTTTTTAGTTCTTTATTTATTGTGCGTGTACATAGATATTGTATGTACGTGTAGGAATTTAGAGATTAAATGTATGAATGGATGGGACTGGAGATTTGTATGTACAGATATAGACAAGAAAAAAAGGGAAATTTGATATATTTTCCTTAGTATATTGTCTGAATTATCTTTTTGTTTTTGGTAAAGACACCAAATATATAATAATATTAAAGTTTAAGTTCATTGTATGTTAGCTTGCTTAATTTCTTGTTGAACTATGACAGATTTGTATGATAAATAAATGAGTAGGATTAAAAGTTTTATTGTTTACTACTTTTTAGTTCTTTATTTATTGTCCGCGCACAGGAATATATATGTACATGTAGGAATTTAGAGATCAAATGTATGAATGGATGGAATTGGAGATTTGTATGTATAGATATAGACATGAAAAAGAAGGAAATTTGATATATTTTCCCAAGTATACTGTCTGCTTTTTTTTTTTGGTAAAGACACCCACATATACATATACAATAATATCAATTATTACCTACCATAAACCATCATTAAGTTTTCAACTTTCAAGTCTATTGTCTTTGCATATGAAAAACTTTGATAATTATCCCAAAATTTTGATAATTTTATACATTAAAAATATGGTCAAACATTGTTGACTTTGGTATGATAATTAGACTATTTTATTCTTTTGAGTGGAGATGAAGTATGCCTATTGAGACCTCTCTCTCTGTAGAAATAAAATCACTTTTAGGACCTCTTTGGTACCACCATTAACTAACTTTTTATAACTTTAATCAAAAGCAGAACATTTTTTTGGGCCAATTTTATTTTCTTAATGACTTGATGTACTGTGGGAGAATTTTGCTTTAGATTCTAAATTAGATTAACTTTAGTCACGAATTAGTAAAACAATTTTATAATTTAAGTTAGTAAGGCCGTTTTTATTTTAATCCTTATATCATATATAATATATAATATAGATGCCGAAAATGGTGCTATTTAGCTCAATGAACAATAACAAATGCAAAGAATCCCCCTGCTAGTGTGCAATCAGCCGAGGCTGAGCAGAAATTGGTAAAAATAAAAAACTTTAAAGTTTAGTTAAATGTTCAAATTGGTCCGCAATGTTTGTAAAAATACTCAAATAAGGGCCTAACATTTTATTTTAGTTAATTAAGTCTCTAACATTACAAAATTATACAATTAATCACTGGCGTCAAATTGATAGCCTAATAAACCCCAAAATTTTAGGAACTTAAATTGATATTAGGGACTTATTTGAGCCGAGTTTGCAATGTTAAGGATTGATTTGATGCCGATTTTGCAATGTTTGGGACTTACTTAACCAAATTAGAAGGTTAGGCCTTTATTTGAGTATTTTTCATAAATGTTAGGGACCAATTTTAGCAATTAACCTTAAAGTTTTGATGATTAAAATGTTCACATCAGAAAATTTTAGATCTCGGCCTTATTTTAAAAAATTTTGACTGGAAGGTGCGGTCTTATTTTAAAGTTGATTAAAAAAGAAGGAAATTTGATATATTTTCCAAAGTATATTGTCTAATTTTTTTTTGGTAAAGACACCAAGTATACAATGATACTAAAGTTTAAGTTCATTTGTATTATGCCTTGCTTAATTTCTTGTTGAACTGTAACAAATCTTGTATGATAAATAAATGAGTAGGATTAAACGTTTTATTATTTACCTTCTTTCAACCACCACTTTTTAGTTCTTTATTTATTGCGCATGTACATAGATATTGTATGCACGTTTAAGAATTTAGAAATCAAATGTATGAATGGATGGGACTCGAGATTTGTTTGTACAGATATAGACATGAAAAAAAGGGAAATTTAATATATTTTCCTTAGTATATTGTCTGGATTATCTTTTTTTCCTTTTCACACCAAATATACAATAATATTAAAGTTTAAGTTCATTGTATGCTAGCTTGCTTAATTTCTTGTTGAACTGTGACAGATTTGTATGATAAATAAATGAGTAGGATTAAAAGTTTTATTGTTTACCTTCTTTCCTCCTCCAGTTTTTAGTTCTTTATTTATTGCGCTTGCACATAGATATTGTATGTATGTTTAGGAATTTAGAGATAAAAAATGTATGAATGGATGGGACTGGAGATTTGTATGTATAGATATAGACACGAAAAAAAGGAAAATTTGATATCTTTTCCTTAGTATATTGTCTGCATTATCTCTTTTTGGTAAAGACACCAAATATACAATAATATTAAAGTTTAAGTTCATTGTATGCTAACTTCCTTAATTTCTTGTTGAACTATGACAAATTTGTATGATAAATAAGTTAGTGTGATTAAAAGTTTTTTTATTTACCTTCTTTCATCTACCACTTTTTAGTTCTTTATTTATTGCGCGCACACAGAAATATGTATGTACGTGTAGAAATTTAGAGATTAAATGTATGAATAGATGGAACTGGAAATTTGTATGTATTGATATAGCACTACTGAAATCGCTGAGATAGGGACTTTTTTTTTTTTTTTTTTTGCATATAAACACCACTAGATCAGCTTTTTGTAGTAGTGGAGACATGAAAAATAGGAACTTTGATATATTTTCCCAAGTATATTGTCTGATTTTTTTTTTAAAGACACCCAATATATCCAATAATATCAATGATTACCTACCATAAACCATCATTAAATTTTCAAGTCTATTGTCTTTCCATATGAAACTTCGATAATTATCCCAAAAATTTGGTAATTTTATACATTAAAAATATGGTCAAACATTGTTGACTTTGGTATGATAATTAGACCATTTTTTTCTTTGAGTGGAGATGAAGTATACCTATTGAGACCTCCCTCTGTAGACATAAAATCAGTTTTAGGACCTAGGTACCACCATTAAATAACGTTTTATAACTTAAATCAAAAGCATAACATTTTTGTGGACCAATTTTCTCTGATAAAATGGCCTTGTTGTCGTTGAACTTTGCAAATTTCAACCACATTGTCTCCTGAACTAATAATTGTGTCACATTGTCCCTCCAATTTTCAAAATCGTGATAATCCCCCCTTGCCGTCAACGCCGTCAATCACATGACGGCACGTGATTAACATTTTGTTTGAGCCCAGTTAAATGCTGATATGGACTTTCTACATCAGCAATATTTTTTTGGTCCATAAACTCCAATTAAAATTAAAAAAAAAGAAAAAGAAAAGGAAAAAGGAAAACCTAACCTAACGTCCTAACCGTTCTATTTTTTTTTCTTTCTTTTCTTTTTATTCCTTTTTCTTTCTATTTTCTTCATCTTCTCCGATCTCCCCCACCGTGAACTTCCTACTCGCATCAGCGCCGACATATCCAATATGAGCTGCACTGCTTCTACAACCCATGACTGCAGTCCCTGACTGAAAGCTAAGAAATCTCGTTAGAAACTCTTAAACCGAAGACTACCCGAAAGTTTGCAATCCTATTTCCGGCGACTTAGCCGACCAACAGCCATCATTGTTACTTATATTAATCCTAGACCCATAAGCTTCAATTTCCCCAAACCAATTTCAAAAGAAAGCCTTCGTTTTGAAAGCCCCAAAATTGAAACCTACCCTAGAAAACCAATACTGAAAATAAGAAGAAGAGGATGGGAAAGAAAAAAAAGTTCTAATAAAAACCGTAGACAGCTGCCTGGATGCCAGCTACGAGTTTTGCTATCTCACGGCCATAGTCCTTTTGATATGCGTTATATAAGAGGTTGGTTAAATTGATTTTATGGTCTCTTTTGTCTTTGATTTTAACTCTGTTACATTTCATTGTTGATTATACAATGCTTTGATTAATGGGTTGTATTCAAGATTTTAACTTTTACTAATAAACTCATAGAAATCCTTTTCATTTGATTGAATTGCGTTTCCTGTTGCTTGAACGTGGTTTTTTCTTTCTCCTGGTTTTGCTCATTTCAGTTTCAAAACTTTACCTTTTAATCGTAATTGTCTATTGTTTATTATGATGATGAAAGCCAAATATTAGGAATTTAGACATTTCTATCCTGGTCAAATTTGATTTTTCGGCAATCAAAGATTGAATCTGTTTTTTGCAGCCTCTCGGATCACATCTTCTGACAAATCTTTTATTGTTATTTTCTGGTGTTGTAGTTTGGTGGCCATTCAATCTATGTTCATTATTGTAATTTGGGTTGGTTTTGATTTCAATGGAGTTAAATGTTCATTATGTATTTTGTTATTTTGATCTTTGCAGAAAAATTGTATTAAATTGTATATTTTTAATAATTACAATAAAAGCAAATTTTTTTTTCCATTTTGTTTTTCCTTTTTTTTTCTTGGACCCATATGGGTTGACGTTGAATATCCACGTCAGCTAAAAATGCCACGTAGGCAGTTAACTTGGCTTGACGGAACCATTAGTCACGTGGCCTTGACAACAAGGGAGGGATTGGTGCGATTTTGAAAATTGGAGGGGCAATGTAGCACAATTATTAGTTCAGAGGACAAAGCGGCTGAAATTTGCGAAGTTCAGGGCAACAAAGCCATTTAGTCAATTTTCTCTTGATGACTTGATGTGTGGGAGAATTATCTTTAGATTATAAATTAGATTACCTTTAGTCACGAATTAGTTAAACAATTTTATAATTTAAGTT
>AWWV01001061.1:0-15806 GCA_001974805.1 Corchorus capsularis | reverse complement strand
GCCGCCCCAGTGGGGAGGCTCCGCCATGGTTGAACCTCCCTAGTGGGGAGGCTCCGCCGTGGCTGAGCCGTCCTAGTGGGGAGTTTCAGTGTAAAAGTGTAAAAAGGATAAAAGGTAAAGTGCAAAAATATAAAATGTGGGGCGGTATTTAGCAAAAGTAAGACGGTATTTAACAACCCCCTAAATATATTCATAGAAAAAAGGTGGTTTTCAAATGCGGCTATGACTCATTAGCAATATAACAGGACATTTCTCGCACGAGGACTTCGATTTCAAACTCAAAAGTCACATGAGTAATATTTATCCTCCAAAGTGCTAATCACAAATTAAAAGCAAAAGAAAACGACTCAAAATCGTGTCCTTGTAAGGCATTATAGCACGATAAATTGATTTTGGACTTATTTTTAAAATACAAAATTTCAATATTTATTAGATATATGAAATGAAAAAGAAATGGGTAAGGGAAACTTAAAAAAGAAAAAATGCAAAAGGAATCCATTCTCATCAACATTTACGCCTCTCCTTTTCCATCAATTTGTGCTTTATTTTAAATCGTTTCAGGAGGGTTGTATTTAATTATAAATATTCATGGGAGAAACAATGCAGAAGTTGGAAATATATATGTGGCAAAGAGATTGTAAGATTTCATAGATAGAAAAAGGAAATTAACAAGAAGGGAAGGAAAATCATGTTGTCGAGCCGGGAGATTCTCAATTTTTTCGTAAACAAAGATATTAGGAAACTGCTAAAGCGCAAAGGGAGTGATGCAAACGAAACAGGTATATTATATATACATGTGTCAGGATTTGAACTCATAATATATGCTTGCCCTCGGTTGCTATATATGCAAAATGGTTGTTTGAAATGTCTTGTTTAAATATATAATGTTAATATGAGTATATATATATAAGGTATGTATGTAATAAACTGTTTTGTTCAATTTTGTTTGGGTACAAAAACAAAGGAAGAGCTCTGGAAGAGTTGCGAGCGTCGCTAGTTAACAATTTTTGCTCATCGGAAAATGCAAAGCGTCTCCAGCAACGTCTTTGTACACCAAGTGTGGCTCTTACATTCAATTTTGTGATTGCTATTGGGATTATTTTCATGAACAAATGGGTTGGTATTCGTGATTCTTAATTGAATCTGTTTTGTTCAATTAGTAAAATTTAGAATGATTAGATAAGATAATTATTATGTATTTTTCAGGTGCTAAAAATGCAGGATTCCAGTTCCCTGTACTCTTAAGTTTTATTCACTACGTAGTAACTTTGGGGTTGATAGCCACCTTAAATGCACTGTCTTTGATTCCTCCATCTCCTCCTTTAAAATCGACCCCTTTATTCACTCTTGGACTCGTTATGTCTCTTTGCACTGGCCTTGCTAATGTCAGCTTGAAATACAACAGGTGAGACTGAGAAGAGACCTTTTTTTTTATTTTTCTTTCCCTCAAGTAAAATTAAGAAAAAGAAATGTCTGCACTATTAGTTACTACGATTACTTGTTTATTTGTTATCCGCAGCGTCGGATTCTATCAGATGGCCAAGATCGCTGTTACCCCAACCATCGTTCTGGCTGAATATTTATGGTATAAAAAGAAGGTTTCCTTCCCCAAGGTGTGACTTTTTACTTCTCTTTTTATTCAAACTCAAATGAAAATCAACTTGAATGAATCCGTTGGTTTTTGTCACCTCTAGTCAGATCTCTTCTGTAAAATGATTTTTCCAGGTGGTTGCACTTACCGTTGTATCCATCGGAGTGGCAATTGCGACGGTGACCGATCTGCAATTCAACCTGTTGGGTGCTATCGTAGCAATGTCGTGGATAATTCCAAGTGCTATAAGCAAGATCCTCTGGTCCAGTCTGCAACAGCGGGAGAATTATACTGCCTTGGCGTACGTATAATATAATATATATACTCCTATACTCCTATACTCCTATACTCCTATACTCCTATGGCTATTCTTAACACATCAACAGAATTATTACTTCTTAGTTTGTGCTATAATTAATACTAGTAACTAATTTGCCTTATTATTTGAGTTATGAAATCCCAACAGGTTAATGTGGAAGACGACACCCATCTCCTTGCTTTGTCTGCTTATTATGATTCCCCTGTTAGATCCACCTGGTGCCTTCTCCTACAACTGGAATTTTCTTAACACATCCATGATCTTAATCTCTGGCGTTTTCGGCTTCTTGCTTCAGTGGTCTGCAGCTTTGGCACTCGGGTAAGACCTACAATGGAACTCCATTCTCACAACTATAGAAATTCTTTGATTTTCCCTTTCCAACATTCCAACATTCGAAACAAGCAAAAGCCTAACCTAGTAGTATGAATGGAAGCTGATAAATGCTAAATATTCAGGGCAACGTCGGCCATCTCCCATGTCGTTCTTGGACAATTCAAAACTTGCGTTCTGCTTCTGGGAAATTACTACATCTTCAGTTCAAATCCAGGCAAAACCAGTATCTGTGGAGCCTTTGTAGCTATTGCTGGTATGTCGTATTACACATATCTCAATTTAAAAAATGAGAAGCTGAAATCAGGGAAAGAACATCCACAAAAGGACGATCAAGAAAACAATAAAAATAGTGATACTTTTAACAGAGAGCCTTAGCGTGATAATACTTCATTCTTGACCCATGCACCCGCATCCCAGAAGAGGATCGATTAAAACATAGAGTCCTCCTTGGTTACCCAATGTTGCAGCAAAAGTTTTTACCATTCCGATTTGTTATCAATGTCATCAACTGTATTTCCTTTTGATAAGTACACCTTTTGGTTACACAAGTATGAAATTATATTATGTCCATTTTTAAGTGTTACATCAACTTCATGAGCGTTTCTGACATAGAAGATCCACAAGACTTGCATCTAGAGTATAATGACTACTTTCTTATTTATTCGGTAAGAGTAAGAGCGATCCTGAAAACTAAAGACTAGAATATGTGCAGATAAAAGATCAAGACATTTGTAGTCCAGTAGTTCTTTTATTTCAATAGAAGGCTTTTCTTCTACCTAGTGGCTAAGTAGTAGTATCTTCTATAGTGAGGCAAAATGCCAATGATAACTAGTACAAGAAAAAGTTATTTAAACATGAAACATCTAACAAGAAATAGCTAGGCGTTAATGTGACAATTCCTATCCTCGACTGTTATGTCTATTATATTGGTCATTCATATCACAGTTAAGCATGAGGCAACTCTATCTTTCTATTAGTTACCAATTTGCCATTTCGCCTCCCATACAAATAACTACTTCCCAACAAAGTATTATTTAGAACTCAATTCTGTAAAATATCCTGTTGAGAAATATCAGAAGTATGAATTTCTAAACCTCCCTTTTGGCTACTCTTTACCTTTAATGTCTATTTAATGTCTATTTAATGTCTATTTGGTAGAGGTAAAGAAAGAAACCTTTTCATTCAAATATTGAGCTACAAAGTAACCATCAAATAGCAACCATCAAATTTATTATTAGTCTTGGTTTTCAAGGCTGTTTTTCCTCTGACCAAGTTGCTAATATCAATGACTCATTATATATGCTACAGTTGCCACATTATTGGGATACTACGCATTACAAATACTCATAAAATTAATTACAAGCCAATTAGTTAATACAGAAGGAAGTATTGTAACAAGGTTACTATAACACTAGGCATGGTTCCATAGAAGTACGACTTCGACTGTTGACTGTTCTCATGAAAGTGTTTGAAGATTGTCAGCTTTATGTTCAGTGCTATCACCTGTTTGTTCTAATAGTATCTTTTAGTGCTAATACCGATCTTGTCCTACTTTTACAAGAATTCACCCAAAACTTCCTTAGCCACTGTGTGAATCCGACTAGCCGTGTCTATCCGGGTAGAGTTAGTAATGAAAACATTGATAACATTAGGATTCTGTTTGGTTTGCATAACTAACTTTCAAGAATCATTCAAAGGGATGTAGGATGAATATGACCCAATATGGGTGCTAATTAAAGAACCAATGATAAACGCAATGGGTGGTTTATTAAATTCTAGAATCATCTTAGACAAATATACAAAATAACAAATAATGAAGGTTCTAAATTTATAAACCACATTGTCAACTTGGATCACGACCAGATGCATTAGCTCTGAATTTTAGTAACAGAATTTGAGATTTAGACTTGGACACCTCTCACCTCTGTCAGTTTCATGAGTCGAACTAAGCTCCATAAGTACTAACTATCTTAATACTAAAGAATTGTGATAGCTAAAGCACAACGGTATTTTCCACCCAAGGAATTTGCCTCTATTACATAAATAATGGTACACGAATTGTGAGGCATGACGAAACATTTAAATAGTGACTCTGGCTCCTAAACATTTGAACTGGTAATATAAAAGGATCTAGTACTTTAACTACTTCATTTCTTATACTATCAATTAGACACAGGCTAACCATCCTAGCAAGATTTCCAGTACCAGATTAGTCTTCAGCATATTTGCTATAATGGAGCTAAACTAACAAGCTTTATTGTCACAGCAGATGAGACAAAAAAAAGTAAGATTATCCAACTTCCTGAATCTTCAACTTCTAGAGGAAAAAAAAGGAAAAATAAAATAAAACAAAATAAAAAGGGCTGGGGGTCCTTGCTGTAGCACAATTCAGAGTAATATATAAAAGCTACAAATTATTCAACTATAAATCCAATCAAGGCCAGTAGGTTCCATAAACTACCAAAATTTAAAGACAAACAAATCAGTAACTCAACTTTATGATAATAACTTGTTAGACCTTACTTGAATTACTAATTTGCAACTAGTCATTACCTTCATGAAGTAAAAGAAGGAGATACAATGCAGGCAATTTAATGAAAATCTTCTCCAGCATAGACGATTCAGTTTTGCTTATGGGCTCAGAGGTCATCCTTTTCCCTCTCACCAATACCTAACAGCTTAGCCAGCTTTCCACTCTCATATGCTTCAACAGTGTCTGAGAATTAAAGAAAAAAAAATCAATAATTCCTCCCCTGAAATATTTTTCATGCAAGAAACATTAGAAAGTCAAATTTGTTGGAAAGGAAAAACAAGTTACCATCTGAGCCTCCAATGTGCTTTTTATTTATAAACACCTGAGGTACAGTCCGCCTACCGACAATCTCACCCAAGGCATCCTGAATGTTCCAACCATCATCTGTGAAATACATAAGCAACTCTTTCAACTTCAAGTGCTCAAATTACGGAATGAAATGCATACCACAAGTCATCATGGAGATACTATAGAAACTAAGAAGACAAACAGAAATTAGTTGTTGTACATGCTTGTCAGATATTTTAGTTGAATCTAGAAGAATTGGGAGAACCCACAGCCTACAAACAAGGACAAGGAGATAAGCATTCTATTTAACATCTATGCTTCGATTTAATATCCATCTGTTCAGTTACTATCTTATAAGCAAACTGACATTCATAGCTCAATTCAATAATAATCTACTGCGGTTCAACATTATGTAAAAGGGGTTATTATCCCATCCATTAGCAGTGAAATTGGAATACTTGACAAGCCATACACTCGTTGAGTCTCCACTCCCAGTGATGCGATAAAAGGGGAAGGTACAAACCTCGCTCATCAAGCTCTACAACAAAAGGAACTTGATTCAACTCCTTAAAGACAGATTTTGCCTTCCTACAATACCTGCAAAATACCGATGGAAAATACTTAAATTCTTAGTCCACCATTCGAACTTGGTTATCAATTCAAATAATTAAAAGAGAGAGCGCTTAAAACTACCAACAAACTATTAGTGATATTTGTATTTTCCTTTATACCAGCATAATACTGAACAGAGTTTTATCAAATAGGAGTGCAGAAATAGAATTTAATTTATAAAAGAAGACGAAAAAGGAGAATATTAGCAAAGATCAACAAGAAAGGGGGAAATTCACAAGAACATGAGATGCTAATAATATTAGAATTAGAATCAGCCCTAAAATTAAATGTGAAATTTTGGACGAGAAAGTGAATCGACTAAAATTTGCAATTGAAAGCATTACAAGGGGAAAAAACACACGGGCAATAGGACTTGGAGAAGATGACGATCTTGTGGGCAGAGATGGTCTTTTGGACAAAAGCTGCTTCAGGCGAATCAGCCAAAGATAGCGAACATAGAGATGCTGCAATGACTAAGATTGACGCTATCAAGATTCTTACCGCCATTGAAGCCCTTCGCAAGCTCAAATATATGTCGGACTTACGAATTCTGATTGTTATGCTTGAAAATTAGATCTGCAATCCAGTCCCGCACGAAATAATAATAGTGGTGCGATTCGCAAGCTCAAGGTCAAAACATAGGTCGGTCTCTCACTTGTTCACATCACACGGGCTCATTAGTACCTGGTAGAGCCCAAAGTTTTGAACAAAATACTTGCACCTGGAAAATGGAGAAATGGACTTGTTATTAATATATCCGTTTTGACCCAAAATGTTTCTCATTTGTCTACTTACCAAGATCGATATACGGTCGGGGTTACCAAATATACCATCGACACTTGACCCGTCATTATACGTGAGGTGAGGTGAAGTCTTATTTGGTAGGCTTGTTCGGGTCCCATTACTTTACTTTACTACTAAAATCTAAATATTCGGACCAATTTTATTAAAGTAGCACATAAAAATTATGTATTTTATTGGTTAATTTTTTTTTAATGTAAATGCCAGAATTTTATTTATACAGGAGAAGGATTACAAATATAGGTAGGTAAATAGCTTTCCCAAAGCCTCATAGTATCCAACCTACATTCTGATTTCGTTAAATTATGCGCTAAAACATTTGCATCTTTTTTAACAAAAGAGAAAGAAACTTCTTCAAATTGTGACACCATAGTCAAGACATCATGTATCAATGCAGCCCCTGACCAGAATGAATCATCTCCCTTCTGTATTTCTTCCACTGCCATCTTGCTATCCGACTCAACAATCAATCTGCTATAACCTTTCTCCCAAGCTGATTCTAGCCCGAAAATAACAGCCATCACCTCTGCATGAAGAGCACTCTCAACTCCGCCAAAGTTACTAACTCCACCCAACAATATTTCATTGTTGGAGTTTCGAATAACAAAGCCAAGTTGAACTCTATGGGTAGAGCAATTAAAAGCTACATCACAATTCAATTTCAAAAAACCCGATGGAGGAAGACACCAAGTTGATTGAAAATGTTGCTGCACCATTTGTCTTTCACCATTAATATTAGTTAGCCCTTCTTCGAATTCCTTCATACAGGCTTCAATTTTCCTTACCAACGAGCTACCAAACATGCATTTTCCTTCATGCAAACAAGAGTTGCAATTAAACCATATCAACCATAAGGAGATAAGAACCATTTCGAGAGCACCTCTTTGTTTGGCAAAGACACACAAATTGAGGCAAAAATCTTCTGTATCTCTATTTGATTCCACGAAAGCCTCCATCCAATTGGCAATATCAGCCCATATCTGCTTGGCCAACGGACATTCAAAGAAGACATGAATCAATTTTTCTTCATGAGTCCCATACACACAGCATTCTTCTTCAACATCGAAATGCCGAGCTCTCAACATCTGTCTAATAGGAATAAAACCATGAAACATACGCCATATGAAGTACTTTACCTTTGGAATAACCTTTGTTGTCCAAATTAATCTCCAAATCGGATTCCTCAATTCGGTATCATCAACATCTCGTTCCAAGAATTTCCTGGCAACATGATAGGCAGATTTGACAATGAAAACTCCCAAAGATGATTCCACGCATATGAGCTTATCCTCCATACGTTGCATACTCAATGGAATTTCCAAGATGGCCTCCACCTCATTGGTATTGAAGAATGACTGTAGCATATCCTCCCTCCAAGATCTATTCTCAAAGTCGATCAATGCAGCAACAGTACTATGATTCGGGAAATCATTCAACAAGATACTTGGATGTTAAAGCGGGAGGCCAGGGACCCAGGCATCAGACATAATTTGCACTGAATGACCATCACCAATTCGCCATCTAGAGCCCATCTTCATGACCAACCTTCCCTCCACTATACTTCTCCATACGTAAGACAGGTTAAGTCCCAATTGTGTATCCAAAAAAGAACAGTGAGGAAAATATTTAGCTTTGAATATCCTATAGCAGAGAGTGTTAGTATTATGCATAAATCGCCATCCTTGTTTAGCCAAAAATGCTAGATTAAAAGCTTCGAAATCTCTAAATCCCAACCCACCATCCAATTTTGAGGTACAAAGATCCTCCCACCGCACCCAATGGATACCACGACTATCCTTACCATGACTCCACCAAAATCTTGCTAAAACCATATTCAAATCATGCACAAAAGTCTTTGGGAATAAAAAACAACTCATAGCATAAACACGAATCGCCTGGGCAACAGCCTGAATAAGAACACCTTTACCAGCTGTAGAGAGCAGTTTAGCTTTCCAATGATGGATTCTTTGCCATAACCGATCCTTGATGTGCTGAAAGTGCAATTTCTTCGCCTTGCCAACAAGAATTGGTAATCCCAAATATTTATCACCAGCCAGAATTTTCTAAACACCCAACCTTTGTTTGATTGCCTCTCTTCGTTCCATTGCTGTATCATTGCTAAAATAAATAGCAGATTTCTCCACATTCATAAATTGACCTGATGCTTGCTCATATTGATGAAGAAGACCCATGATAGAATCGGCCTCTGCTAAAGTGGCTCGGGCAAACATCAAACTATCATCAGCAAATAGAAGATGTGTAACACGTGGAGTAGCCCTGCATATCAAAACACCTTTTATGATTCGTTTCCCATCAGCATCGTTTAACAAGGCAGACAAACCTTCAATACACAAGAGAAAAAGATAAGGAGAAATAGGATCACCTGACGGATTCCACGAGATGGAACAATGTCGCCACATTGATTACCATTAATCACTACCGAATAAGACACTGTATGTACACAAGTCATAATAAGCGAAATCCAATTTTGAGGGAAACCTATTGTCCTCATAACCATCTCTAAATAATCCCACTCCACCCTGTCATAAGCTTTACTCATGTCAAGTTTCAATGCCATAAAACCATCCTTACCACATCTCCTATTCTTTAAATGATGAACCGTTTCATATGCCACCAGTGCATTGTCAAAAATTAATCTCCCTGGGACAAATGCACTTTGATTTGTACTAATGATATCAGGTAAGATTTGCTTCAATCTGTTAGCAAGCACTTTAGAGACTATCTTGTAAATAACATTACATAGACTAATCAGGCAAAAGTCAGCTGGGGAAGCTGGCTTCTTAACCTTTGGGATTAGTACTATGTTTGTTTCATTCGAAACCGACCCTCCATAATCTCCATTTAAGAACTTAAGAACTGTCGATGTCACCTCTTCACCCACTACATCCCAATATTTTTGGTAGAACATGGCTGTCATACCATCAGGTCCTGGTGCTTTCGACGGTTTGATACATTATCAATGGAAATTTTATAATATTTCACAAGCGGGTTAAGAAATATTTAGTTGGCTTTGCGGCACATCTTGGACTATGCTTAAATGTTGCTTTTGAACTCCATGATGTTCGACTTGGTCTTAACCTTACTCGATAGGAGGGTTTTCAAGTTGTGGTATGTGAAGTAGATGCTCAAATGGTGTTGGATCTTCTTATCGCTGTAGACATTGACTTTCATCTTTTGGGAGCACTCATTTAGTGACATCAGAAATTAAGATGCTAAAATGGGATTGGCGGTGTTCTTGCCAACAACTTTGTGGGAGGGGAATTTTTATGCTAATAGTTTGTCGAAAATGTGTTGTGATTTGGGGAATGGCATTTCCCTATAGTTATAGATAGTATGACTTAATTATCTTCTCTTTTTATGCTTTCTTTTAGTTGAAACCAATGTAATGAGGTAGAATCAAGATGATGGAGTGGAGAGGAAAATAAGAGAATAGTTTATTAAAGTGTGAAAGTGTAATAATAATAATAATAATAATAATAATAATAATGTAATGTACAGAGCTACTTATATGTGTGTCCCACATATATACAAAATAAATATATAAATGTACAAAAATAATTTTAACACCCCCCTAAACTCAAGATGGGGTGGTGCAAAAAAAAAAAAACTCAAGATGGGTCACAAGAAACCAAATTGAGTTTGGAAGTTAACTCACGAAATCGACTAGGTGGGTGTGACTTTGTAAAGAGATCAACAATTTGTGCAACGGAAGAGATAGATCCTAACTTCAACGTGCCTTGGAGTAGATGTTGTCGCACAAAGTAACAATCAATCTCAATGTGTTTAGTTCTTTCATGAAACACATCATTATAAGCAATTTGGACAGCACTACGATTGTTACAAAATAAACTAGTGGCATGTGTGAAGGTAACACCAAAATCACGAAGTAGCCATTACAACCACACTAGTTCGGAGGTAGTGTCAACAAGGGCTCTATACTCAGCCTCCGTGCTAGATCGGGCAACTCAGTTGCTTCTTACTTCGCCAAGAGATGAGTGAATCACACAAGAAGAAGCAATAACCGTCTTGGATCGTCGATCAGTGGGATCACCAGCCCAATCAACATATAAATATGCTCTCAATTCCAAAGGTGAATGAGAGGAGTAATGAAGACCATGAAAGGGAGTACCCTTGACATAGCGAAGAATATGAAGAGCAGCTGCATAGTGAGTATATAGTGGAGCAGCCATAAATTGTCTAACAACATGAACTGCATGCGTATGTCAAGACGAGTCACTGTAAGATAGACGAGACTCCCAACTAGCTGCCGATAGAGAGTGGGATTATCCAAAGGTTTACCATCTAATGGAGAGAGTTTTTGATTTGCCTCAAGTGGAGTGGAAGTAACCTTTGCATCTATAAGTCCGACTCGAGACAACAAATCTGTGGCATACTTGGCTTGAGAAAGAAAGTAGCCCGAGCCATTAGAGGTATCCTCTAAACCAAGAAAGTATCAACTGACCAAAGATCCTTCATCTCAAAATGTTGGCTAAGATACTGCTTAAGTTCAGTGATGTCGTGAATATCATTTCCATTTATAATCATACCATCAATATAAAGCAACAAGAATGTGACACCATGTTTAGTTTGCTGAATGAAAAGAGCATGACCATAAGAACTGGATATGAAACCAAACTGAGTGGCAACATAGTTGAACTTAGCAAACCAAGCACGAGGAGCCTGTTTAAGACCATACAATGCTCGACAGAGATGACATACCTTGTTAAATGGATGTCCATAACCAGGTGAAGGTTTCATGTAAACCTCCTCATCAAGATCACCATTAAGAAATGCATTTTCAACATCCATTTGAAATAGTTCCCATCGTTTAACTGCAGCTATTGCTAACAAGGTACAAACAGAGGTAACATGAGCAACTAGAGCAAAGGTTTCTTCATAATCAATACCATACTCTTGAGTAAAACCTCTTGCAACAAGTTGAGCCTTATATCATTCAACAGAGTCATCAGTTCTAGTCATAATCTTATACACCCATTTGCAGTCAACAACAGACTTACTAGGAGGCAAATCAACTAAATCCTAAGTACATGTCTTTTCTAAGGCCTATATTTCCTCTGCCATTGCTTGCTACCAAAGAGGGTTTGAGTTTGCTTCTTGGAAGTTAGAAGGTTCATGTAAAGAAACAATAGCAGAATAACAATGAAAGTCAACAAGATGAGGAGGAGGTTGTCTTACTCTGGTTGAACGCCTTAAGGGTGCAGGACTAGAATGAGATTACTCTGACTCTTGAATTTGTGAAGAATTATGTGCTAGATCTTCAGATGGATGAAATTCATTGGTTGAAGTTGTAAGAGGATCGCTGGATGAACTAGTAGTGAGATCCCTACAATGAGACAAATCTAAAGAATTTCCGGGAAGTAACTCAACAGAAGGATCTGTAAAATAACAAACATCAGGATTGAGAACTTGAAAATCAGATAGTAAAGAAAACATTTTATGTTCCCAAAAAGTTACATGACGAAAAACACGAAGCCGTTTTGAAATGGGATCCCAACACCTATAATCTTTATGTTCAATTCCATAACCGAAAAAGCAACACAAATGGGCTCTAAATTCAAGTTTTGTTATGTTCAAGAGATTTAAGTTGGACAAAAACAAACACAACCAAAGACACGTAGTAGTTTATAATTAGGAGCAGTTCAATAGAGCCGTCCATAAGGACAAATGTTACCTATTGTGGGTGTTGGAACACGATTGATGGTGTAAACGGTTGTGAGAGTAGCTTCTTCTCAGAAACATTCAGGCATTTGGAGTCAATAAGCAAAGCACGGTAGTATCTAGGATATGCATGTGCTTGCATTTTGCATGACCGTTCTGCTCTGAAGTTCCTAGGCAAGTTTGCGGAATCATAGTCCTCTGTTGAGATAAGCATTGAACAAGATCAGTTTCCCTATATTCCATAGCATTATCCATACGAAGAACTTTTATAGCACAAGAGAATTGAGTTTTCACCGTGGCAGCAAAATTAGAAACAATTTCAAGAATTTGAGATCGAGTATATATCATAACAATTTCATAAGATAACTCCAAGTATATCGAGAATTATCATCCACAAAAATAAAAAAAAATACTTGGATCCTCCCATGGTTTCATAGGGTGAGGGTCCCCAAATATCAGTATGGACCAAGTCAAAAGGAGCTAAACAAGTTTTATCACTAACAACAAAAGGAATAGCGTGATTTTAACAAGTTTACAAGATGTGCAATCAACATTTTCTTCTTTGATAGATCCTAATTTCCCACTAGAAGCTAAAGCCTTTACTCTAGAAGAGCAAGCATGAGCAAGGCGAAAATGCCAAAGTAGAAAAGATGCAGAAGCAACAAGATTATTGAGAAAATGGAAAGAACAGGTTCAAAAACTTTGTGAATCGATTTGAAGTTCAAAAAATCGGTCTAAAATGAACCGAACCGATTGGTCAAAGCGACTGAAACATGTTAGTATAAACGAAAGTCAACGGTATAAAAGTCAACCAAAAGTCAGACCTAGCTGCTTACATGGCAGTCAATGCTGACTCGGATGACACTTGGCGAGCGGTGAGTGGCTGAAATACACTGATGTAGCACCTGATGTGGCTGTGCTGACATGGCAACTTTTCTGACGGTAATGACACTCCTCTTTCATCAGATGAAGCGAGCAATGTCACACAATAGGAAATGGGCTTTAGATAGAAGAAAAAAAATAGAGTGGCGATCAGCAATTGGTCCACATGGAAATTTCGAACCGAAAATCGGAAACGGCGCATGGGGCGTCGTCTGGGGCTGAAATTTTACTGGCCGCTTTGTCTCGTCGTGCTGAAGGTGATTCCAGTGTTAGTTTTTTACTACACCACGCGGAAATAGCTGAAACGAGGATGACAGCGGGTTGAAGAGAGAGAAACTGTTTGCTGCGCATGGAGGCGATTCCGACGGCTGATGGTTGCGATTTTCGAGTTGGAAGTTGTTCGGATGTCGAGGAATGCAACCAAAGGATCATATTTGGAAGAAAATGACCGGATCGGAGCAGATATGAAAACAGCAGATCTGAAAAATGGCAAAATAATCCTTGAAAATAGAACAACTACCAGCCAAAAAAAAAAGAACAGATCCTAGGAACTAACAAGCTCTGATGCCAAGTTGAAACTAATGTAAGATCAAGATGAGGTAGAATCAAGATGATGGGGTGGTGAAGAAAATGAGAGAATAGTTTATTGAAGAGTGAAAGTGTAATAATCCCACATATATACAAAGCAAATATATAAATGTACAAATAATTTAACACTTTTATTCAAAAAAAAATTATTTTTAATATTTTGAGATTTGTCAAATATTTTAGCATTATAAATAAATAAATAAATAAACAATGATTTTTGCTAAAAAATGATTAATTTATGAAATCATAATTTAAGTTGGGACATGCCCGAGTCTTAAAATAAATTAATACCAAACTAGTGGACCGATCTATGAATAATATATTTATCTAAAACAGTATTCCTAAGAGTCAAAATTAATTGACTTATGTGGCAGCTTAGATGATTGTGTGGAGTGATCAGGCGTGTCTAGTAGAGGGGAAGGGAAAGGCTCAGTCATAGTATCCCAACTGCAAGAGAGGCTTTCAATTATCTTCTTGCGCCTTGGATCCAAGAAGGGTGGTTTGATTGGCGTTCCAACCATTTCCACCGGGCAGGTTAACATGGTAACAATCTCAGACATGGGAGGTCTTAAGTTTGCGTGAGGCTGCAGGCAGAAGAAGGCTACATTTATTGCCCTCATCACGTCTTTCTCAATCTCCACCAATCCATATTCTCTCACTCTAGGATCCACCAAATCAAGAACACTTGACCGCTCGTACAACTTCCATGCCTAAGTGAAAATCAAACAAGACAATAATTAATTTTGTAAATTAGGCCAATTGAAATGACTTATTACCCTTTTTGCCCCCTAGTTATGGGGCTAAGGATAATTTGTCCCCTAAATTAAAATCGAGACAATTTGTCCACCTGAATTTTCCAAATTCAGGACAATTTGCTCCCTTCGTCAGAGGGTAAAATGTTTTGAATTTTGGAAGTTTAAGAGGCTAAATTTCCTGAATTTGGGAGTTCATAGGACAAAACATCATTGACGCAATAGATCAAGGAACAAAAAGGCTGATAAGCCCAAATGAAATTACCAATAAACATTAAGCTAGCTAGCAATTAACATACATATTCCGGAAGATACTGCATTTCTGATGGCAAGGTAAGATCAGTATTCTTCCTGCAGCTAATGATTTCAAGAACGAGAACTCCAAAGCTATATATGTCTGCCTTTTCAGACAATTCTCCTCTAATGGCATATTCAGGAGCTGTGTAACCTCTGAAAATAACACACATATATATGTGAAATCATGAATGCATATCATCTTATAAAGAAGGTTTAAGAGATATATGGCATATATGGATTAATTTTTCTTAAAATATTGTTATATATTTTTGCTATTAAAATTTTGATTTAGAAAATTTTTGCCAATTAACTAATGGAAAGGACATTTAACTATAGGTAAGTGGAGTTTATAATACAAGATTCCTCTTCTCGTTGTTTATGCAAAATGAAAAAATTAAACCAAATAACCCGAATTAATGACTCTAATTTATTCTTGCCTTTAGTCACTGAATGTGTATGTAAGATGTATAAAAGTGTTATTATAGTATATGGAAGGAGGAGGCTTACAGAGTTCCAGCAAAAGTAGTGCTGAGATAAGCTTCATCTTCAGGAAAGAAGCGAGCAAGGCCAAAATCTCCAATCCTAGGTTGAAACTTGTCATCAAGAAGAATGTTACTTGCTTTGATATCTCTATGGACTATCCTTAAATGTGAATCCTCATGTAAATACTGTAGCCCCCGAGCTATGCCTAGAATTATCTGGAATCGTTTCTCCCACTTCAAGAACATTTCACTTTTCCCTGCAATCAATGTGATATTATATATATATATTTGAAAAAATTTAATTTATCAATGGAGTTGATGAGAGAGTAAATATATATACATACCATATATTATGTGGTCCAAGCTACCGTTCTTCATAAATTCGTAAACTAAAAGACGTTGAGCCCCATCGGAGCAACATCCCAGAAGACGAACCAGGTTTTTGTGTTGGATACTTGTGATCATCCTCACTTCTGCCAGAAATTCTGATTCTCCTTGCTGCGATTTGTCATGACACAGTCTTTTTACAGCAACCATTCTTCCATCTTTCAACTTTCCCTGTCAATAATAAAATCAGCATCATACTATATATATATATATATATATATATATATATATATAGTAGTAT
>AWWV01001060.1:0-13085 GCA_001974805.1 Corchorus capsularis | reverse complement strand
AGAGAGAGAGAGAAGGAACAGAAAAATGGCATAGACTTGATGCCATCCAAGTCTACCGGGAAAAGTAAAGTAGGTAGATAATGCTTTTATACACAAATTATTATAATGACAATATCCATCATCTAATCTTATCAAATCTACCCCGAAATACAACTTATTAGTATACATACAAATTTGAGTAAAGTTCCTATGATGGTCCACATACAGGAGATAAATAGCGTATATAAAATAATGACTCATTAGCATTTTTAAAGAGCTCTTAAAATGAGAACATTTTACTCAACAAAGTACTTAGAATTCTTCGAATTTATGTGTAACTCCCATAGACTCGAGTCTATAAGATCATCACTCACAAAAGAAAGTAGGTAAGCAGGTGTTTTTGGCTGAGATTACCAATTTCATTTTTTAAATAAAGATGATGATAATGGATGAATTAATAATTTAACCACAAATTCACATGTTGTTTCGTAGATTTCAATAAATAACGGAGTATACTATATTTTATTTTAAAGTAATTATCACATAAGTCTAGGTTTCTTTGGCCAGAAACAAAGATGTCCTTGAAGGTTGTTAAAAAAATTTTAAATTAGAAAAAATGCAGCAAAACAAAAATGGGACTCCAAAATGCTGATTTTGTCTAAATTATGAAAGAAAATGTGAGAGACCATTCAATTTAGTTTTTTGTTCAGAGCTTCTGCAATATTCTTGCTTTGAGAGTAGTACTGTCCATGGCGTTGGAAATCACAGAGCTTTTGATAGCCAAACTAAAAGTGCTCGGTGGTAAAGAAACCCAAGTCATTGGTTGCCTGCAGCGGCTACAAAGGTTTAAGGAGAGCTTGAAAGGTGCGGAAGATGACAAGGCGAATGGTCAGATTGTAGATGAATGGAAGAAGCTTCTTCCCGTCATTTACACTCTGGAGGATTACATTGATTCCATTCGATCCGAGACGACACTTCCGAATCCTCTATCCTTCCGCAACCCGATCGGGAAACTAAAAAGCAAGTTGAAAAAGTTTAACAATGGCTTCAACTTGGACGCGGCGCAAGATGAATCAGTTTCGAGGAGTAACAGTGAATTTGATGAAGAAGTGGAACACTATATGTCTGATAATATGCCGCAATCACCAACAGAAGACGAATCCAATTCTGCAGAGGTCACCCCAGATCGTCCCACCAAGGAATCGGAGGCTTCACCGGCGTTAAGGCGAACTAATTCCGATGATGTGCTGTTACGGCCTAGGCAATTACCGGAAAACATGTTGGAAGATAAGTCTTCACCTTTGGAGCTGTTGACCAAGACCTACTCCGAGGATGTTCCATTGCACAGAAGAACGAATTCATTTGATGATGCGCAGCCGCAACTAAGGAAACGGCTATCAAGAAACTCAAGTGATAGGCAACTTTCTGAACCCACTGAAGATTATACTAGTACTGATCAGCCAAACGATTCAGAGCAGAATATCTCAGAGGAGAAATCTGTGACAGTTGTTTTCGAGGATCTCCTAAAGATGTTGGCTAAGCCCGTCGTCAGCAAACGCAAGTTGCGACCTCTCATGTTAAAGGCCGATGTCTCAAGTCCTGGTAAGAAAATTTTACTCTGGACAGTATACAATTCAGAAACCGTTAAACAACGGTTCCAGTTCCGTGCTTGGATAAATGTTTCTGAACTGCCTTCAGAACTAGATGTTGTAAATGCCATTTTGCAAATAGCTTTCAAGGGCAAGGAAGAAGAGGTGAATTCACCCGAGCGGCGGCTTCACGATTTCTTGGTTTGGAGAAGATTTTTGATAGTTTTGTACGGTGTTCAGGAAGGTTTTCTCTCAGATGGTCTGAAATCTGCATTTCCACACTCACTAAATGGTAGCCGGGTAATTCTTGCTGCTCCAGGAATTGATGGCTCAAGCTCAAAGTCATTGGAAAATACTCATGTATATTTGGCGGACGATTCTAATGTTAGGAGTGCCAAGGCAGTAATACATGAGTTAACAGAAGCAATCCTGAGATCTCGACGCAGGCTGCTATTTCTCATTTCAGTTGTGGGTCTGGTAGGCTCTGACAAGACAAGTCTGTTGTGGCCAATTTATAATGCACAAGATGTTAAGCAGCATTTCGACTGTCGTGCTTGGGTGAATGTTGTAGAGGTGCTTCGCACAGACGATATTTTGGCCAAAATTTTGGAGCAAGTTTCAAACATCAAGATGGGCACAGACACACGCCCAAGCCGAGAGCAATTACAGCGGAGGCTTCACAGTTTCTTATCTAAGAAGAGGTTCCTTATTGTTCTATACGGTGTCTGGACAGCTGAAATTTGGAACAAGCTTAAAGCTTGTTTCCCCAACACACTGAACAGGAGCAGGCTGATTCTTGCTGTAGACAGCATTCATGTGGCACAGAGGACAAATTCTTGGATCTTCAGTATCTCCCCTGATAATTTGTCAGATGACTTGAATGATATGCTAGTAAATGTTTCAAGTGGAAAGCGTGTGAAAAGGTGGGTGAATCTTGCGGATATTAAAGACGAGGCCTCTGAGATGGTCGGACTGGATGATAAAGTGGAACAGCTAGCGGAGGTAGCACTCGACAACAGCAACACAACTCATGTCATTGCAGTGTTAGGCGTGGAAGGTTCTGGCAAGACGACTCTTGTGAGGACTTTTTACAACAGCAGAGCCACTAAGCAGCATTTCGATTGTCGGGCCTGGGTCAGTGTTCCACAAAATTTTGACGACAAGGATATCCTGCTTGATTTATTTAGACAACTTAGAAAGGCCAAGGAGAAACAGAGCTTATCACTTGAGCAACTAAAAGAAGGAATCCGGAATTATCTTACCTGGAAGAGATACTTGATAGTTTTGGATGATGTCCGCACCTCTGGCATTTTTAAGACTCTCAATCTTGATTTTCAAAATACATCAAGCAGTAGCAAGGTGATCCTGACTACTCGAGATACTTTTCTAGCTCGCCACATCAATACACCGACCACGGCAATCCCGCAATGCTTATTAAAAGATATAGAAAATTTGGAACTCTTAATGAAGAAGGACATTTGCAAGACCCTCAATCTTGATTGTCAAAATTCATCAAGCAGTAGCAAGGTGATCCTGCCTACTCGAGATACTTTTCTAGCTCGCCACATTAATACACCGACCACGGCAATCCAGCAATGCTTATCAAAGGATGTAATAAGTTGGGACCTCTTAAAAAGGAGGACATTTGGAAGACTCTCAATCTTGATTGTCAAAATTCATCAAGCAGTAGCAAGGTGAAGGTGATCCTGCCTACTCCAGATACTTCTCTAGCTCGCCAAGACAATACACTGACCATGGCAATCCAGCAACGCTTATTAAAAGATATAAAAAGTTGCGCACTCTTAAAGAAGGACAATTGGAAGACTCTCATCAATCTTGATTGTCAAAATTCATCAAGCAGTAGCATGGTCATCCTGACTAGTCGAGGTACTTTTCTAGCTCGCCACATCAGTACACGGACCACTGTGATCCAGCAACGCTTATTAAAAGATAAAGAAAGTTGGGAGCTCTTCATGAAGAAGGTGGTAACATCAAAGACTATGAAAATTGATGCAGAAGATCAAGAGTTATTAAAATTCAGGGAAAAGATCTTGCGACGATGTCGTGGTCTACCTCAACAGATAGTTCTTCTTGGAGGTTTGTTGTCCACAAAGAACAGTTATGATGAATGGCCAACAGTAATTGAGCAAAGCAGTCAAAAAACAGAGAAGAAAAAGGAGATACAGGATGAGGATCAATTGAAGTCCTCCGGCCTATTGGTTTCCTCGACAAACACCAAGCAAAACAATACGGACAATAAATTAGATTCAAAGCAGAAAGGAGAGAAAATTGCCGTTGACAATCAATCAAACTCATTGGCTGATCAGTTGGTTACCAAGCAGAAAGAGGAACATGGGAAGCAAGAAGTAACTGAGCAAGCAACTTCTAGTTCTGGTGAGACTCAATCTAATTCCTTGCTTGAACAGCCTCCTTCAGATATCAAGCGTACAGAAGAGAAGGGAAAGGTTGTAGTTGTAGATGAGGATGCAATGGCTGGTGAAGATCAAGAAATACCCTCAAGTCACTTGGCTTCTTCAAGCAATTATAAAGGGGATGTAACCAGCAATTCAGGGATGGAGGCTTCTGCTGCTGATAATCAGTCAACTTCTTCAGAGACAACGCCTTCAGGGGATTACCTGTACGATAGTTATCAGCAATTATCAATCCATGAAAAGTGTTGTCTTCTCTATTTGGGTCTCTTTCCTGAAAAGTATGAGATCTCTATAAGGAGGTTGCTTCTGCTATGGATTGCTGAGGGATTGGTGATACCTTCAGATGGGAAAACACCTTTCGAAGAAGCAATGCATTATTTTGAACGGCTTGAAACATTAGAAATGATTAAGATAACAGATGGAAGCCCTAAAAAATGTAGTGTGCCAAATGCTGTACGTGAAAAGCTGCATGCAACTGCCCAGAAAGTTGGTTTTTTTCACTTCCACAGCAAAAACAAAGATGACAATGCATCGCTGGGCCAAAGGCAAGATGATAAATTCACTGTCCGCAGGCTTGCAGAATCTGAGGAGATGTACATCCGCACCAATCCACATGACAACTGCCTAAGGCATCTTCGTACTTACATTTCTTTCTACCAGAAAAAAGGAGATGCACCTACGTCGGGAGTAAATAATCTGCTCAAGAAGATTGTGGACAGAGGCTCCGCAATGCTCGTAGTGTTGGATCTAGAAGGTGTTTACAAACCAGTGCTTCCTGACAAACTAGGCAATCTGATTTTCCTCAAGTACTTAAGCTTAAGAGGGACTCTTTTGGATTCCATTCCAGAATCAGTTGGTAATCTCCCTAATCTTGAGACTTTAGACATAAAGCACACTTATATTATCACTTTGCCTAGTACCATCTGGAAGGCCAAGAAGCTTCAGCATTTGTACATGAGCGAAATTTACGTGGATTTGTCAATTGAAAAGGAATTAGCTTGCGGAGTAAGCAATCTAAAGACTTGTGTGCCTATGGGAGAATCATCTGGTACTGGTAGTGATGCACTCAAAGACCTTCAGACTTTATGGGGTTTGGTTATCAGAGGAAGTATCGATGAGGAAAATTGGTTGAGCCAAGTGGTGGGGCTTAGGAAGGTGAAGTTAACATTCCATAAAGAATCGAGTGAAGTTCTATCTGGCTGGCTTTCTAAACAGACGAATCTTCAGTCATTGAAATTGAGATGCATAAGTAAATCTAACAAGCCTGCAAGCCTTCATTTAGGGCCACTGATGACAGCCAGCAGCAACCTAAAACAAATGTATTTGGTGGGGAAACTTCCAAAGCCAATCGAGTTTGGTGAACTTCCTCAAGGCCTTGAAATTCTTACTTTGTCAGTGTCATGTCTAAATGTTGATCCAATGGAGATGCTTGGGAAGCTGCAGAAACTTAAGGTCTTGAAGCTTTATGCTAATTCTTTTAGGGGGGAAACATTGAGGTGCCGCCATAATGGATTTCCTGCACTCCGGATCTTGAAACTGTGGATGCTCCCCAAACTGAAAAACTGGATCGTGGAGAAGAATGCCATGCCAGAACTAAAAGAAGTGGAGATCAGATACTGCGAAAAGTTAGAGACGGTTGAAGGCCTGAATGAATTAACCAAGTTGACAGATTTGATCTTGACAAATATGACGGATGAAGTTTTTAACAATGTTAAAGGAAAAGTTGACCCCAAAGTACTCATCACGCAAAATTCTTTAACATTCAATCCTCTGTGGGTGAGTTCATCTCCTTTATCTTTGTCCATTTCATATGTAGTAAGTAGTAGTTACTTTGCAACCTTAATTGTAGCTTGATTGCTTTTTCCCTTTCCTTACAATCCCATTTATGTTTTGTTCAGAAAGATGATCAGGAGGATACTCAGGGGCTACAGCAACCATTCTGAGACTGAATGCGGTATGACTTTCTTTCATTGGAAAGTTCATAATATTTTACTTCTAGGCTGTGAAGTCCTTTTCATTGGGATAGGGATAGGGTGGATTATATGTCAGGCTAATTATTGTTTTCTTGCTCTTTTATGTAGGATAAATTCTCACTCTTCTTTTTGCTATGATGATGCGGCAGGAAATGAAGTTCTGAGAATCCGTATCCTGGGGACTCACAAAAAGCATCGTCTTCAACTTGTTCATTGTTTTGCCCAAATTGATATTTGAAGCCGTTACTAAGAATTAAGATGTTACCAATGTTTGTTTCTTTTAATCTAATGCTGTTTGTGTTTGCCATGGAAGATCTTTTTGGACATTTCTGTTCCATAATAGTAGTTATTTTCATGGTACTCAAAAAAGACTTGAATTAATTAATGTTCATGAATTTATGAGTACTCTACATCAGCATTAGACTTTTACTGAATTTTATGCCATATCTTCCCTGAATTAATGAAAGTAAATAAATCAATCATGTAGCATACTGAAATTTTTTACGGTATATATCCTTTTTCTTTCTATTCAAGTAGGAAAGAAACATATATAATCATGGAGTTAAACTGGTACTTGTGATGCCAAAAAAAAAAAACAAACTGGTACTTGTTGAATCCAATTTGCTTGCAGAAGTAATAATGCACTAATACCTGTACTCAGGGTGGGAATTACAATTTTTCAACCCAACCACAAATGCAAATGCTAGACTAGCCAAAATACTTTGTCTGGTATGAAACTAAACGTTGGTTTAAAAAAAAGTCTTTTGATGAAATTAATGCACAAAATTTATAACTCCAATTAAACTTTCAGAATCTGACAAATCAACCAAGAACTTGAAATTACAATGAACTAAACCAACTTGAAATGGACTGCCCTTTGCTACATGTGAATAAGGGTTGCTCTTGAATTGCCTTTATTTATCTGGAACTGCTCGATGATACCAAAATGTGCCATAAGAAGCCAAACATGAGTTAGAAGCTCTCCACCTCGTCTAAGTTGCTGAGCGTGCTCCGTTCCACCACACTGATTTGCAGCATGCGTTAGCATCTCCAGCCAAACATCTCTTATCATCTCCCATTTAGCCTTTTTATTTGTTATTTGATTCAATTCTAATGCCAGTTTGCACGCATCGAACAACACAGATTTGCTTCTATCTCCTTTCACTTTGATGGGGGGAACATGAGTTTTTACATAAAGCAATGTCTCACAAGCTCTGGTTCTAGACTGATGCCTGCAGGACTCTTTGTTCTCATTAGAAGAGGCTGAGGTTTTGGACTGTTTTCCTGTTTTGGAAGTTGGAAGTCGTTCTTCAAAAAACTTCTCTGCCTCGGCACGGGTGTCTCGAAGCCTGATAAGCCCAATTCCAGCTGGTAACATGTAAGGATAAACAGCAAGGAGATACAACATGTACCTTGAGATTTGCTGGCTCATTTCTATGTTTGATTTGGTCGTGCTTGTGTCGTCTGCATTGTCCTCTGGCTTTGTGCCATCTACATTTGCATTGTCCTCTGGCTCTAGCTCTGTGCCATCTACATTTTCCTCTGTGTAGGAGCAGATTTCTGTAGCAATGTGCCATATGAGAATGCTTTCATCAAAATCTGTAGTAACACTCCACTCAGGTATTACTGCAGGGTAAATAATCTCCATATATCTATATCTTTGAAGTACCTCTTTTCCCCTCTGGCCACACAAGTCCCTAAGACTAGAATGACCTTTCTTCGTTTCCCGGTGTTGTTGCTGTTGCTGAAACTGGTCATATTTATCTTTGACATGCTGAAAAATCTTCTTTTTCAAATTTCCATCCACCCTTTCCACAAATCTGTACCGCTGCCTTTCAAATAGTCTAAATCTGTACTTTTCCAACCATCTCCAACCCTGAAGCTTTCGCGTTATACAGTTGCCAGGTTTTTCATTGAGGAAGAGGCTTAGTAGACAGTATTGTGCCATGCAATTGGACCACCTATGTCGTCGATGCAGTTGCATATGATCGATGACTGCTGATCGCGCCATGACATCGGACCTCCTGGGCCGTATAAGCAGTTTTAAATGACTGATGGCTGCTGTAAGTTTGAGTTCAAGCCACTCCAAACCACGGACAAGTGCTAAAAGCATAGTTTTGTACCATTTGTTGTTCTTATTCAACCAGTGCTTAGACTGGTCTGATAAAAGTAGTTCCAGTGCTGCATATATCTCTAGCAAAATGGCTACAACAAGCAACAGAAAGGTTATAACAACATCAATCATTTCATACTTGCCAAGATCATCAAGATAGAAAACTATTAGCACAAAACAGGTGATACCAAAAGTGAGAACCCGGCGGATAATACCCCAACCAGTGTAAATAACTACTGCCTTGGTGTAGAGCAGATCATACATGAACCCCAATTCAATTGCTATCACATCAAAAGCTTGTTCATCAGACATATTCTCGAACAAAGATAGGCTTTTCTCCTGATCTTGATAACTTAAGATGAGATCTGCAAATAAACGCTTGAATCTATCAAATAAGTCATATGCTATATTCATATTTTCTTTTTCATCTGCTTTTGGAGGAGGGGCTTGTCCATTTGCTGCACTTTGAGGAAGCATGTCTTTAGTAATCTTTTCTTCTATCACTTCATGTATGTCCACTGAAAACCCCTCAGCATGTCTCAAACTGTACTCATCCATCAACTTTGCATAATTAGGACCATGATCTGGAGAAGACAGCATTGAAGCTTGAAGTTCATTACTGCTAGCTTTCCAAAGTGCCCATGTCCTCTCTCCATACTTGATGGATCCAGCAATAATCATTGCAATACCTAGAATAGAAAGTCTGGCACCTGTCCAGCCCATCAACAAAATGTATCCTGCAACTAATGTCTGCACAATTAATCCAAACAGATGCCTTAGATACAACTCATTATCTTCTAAAGAATAAGCTGTAATTGTATCAGGACCGCCCAAATGCAGCAGAAAAAAAGGAGCCCAAAATGCTACAAGTTCATGTTTGCTGTCAAGTTTATTCCCTGACTCAAATATGTCACCCAAATCATTTGATAATATGCCCAGAGCAATTGTTGCTACAGAGTCAGCCAGTAAGTAAGCAGACCAAACAATCACTCTAATCCGTCTCCCAGGAACATGCTTTCTCCGTTTCCCATAGTAGATGAGAACTATTTGGAGCACAAGGCTGATTATTGCCATTGCTCTTAATTGCCATTGCTTCCAGAACTTCCTTACAGGTGGAGAAAACACCTCCATCATATTCCTCTTCCTCATCAGAAGTAACCCAGTAACAACTGAAAATTTACACACAATTTACGATAGTAATTGATTCAAGTAAGGAAGAAATATACTAAAATCTGTGAAATTTTCTAAAAATGAGATTCTGGGGTAAAAAGAATGAACAAATGTCAAAACTAGCTACCAAACTGCAAACAGTCAACATAAACAGGCAATTTCCACTAGCAAACAGTAAAATCCGAAAGGAAAATGCATGTAAATTAGCAGTGTACTTACTTGTAGGAATCATTGAAAAGATTGCTTCTTGACAACTCCAGATGCAGTCCTACTTTACTAGCTTGCTCAAACCAGTTAAACTTAATCTCTCGTGAACTAAAATTAATCTCAAAAATTATTGGAAAAGGATGGGCGTTTTGCAAGTCAACTGAACCAAGTCTATTTAAAATTGTAAACTATTTAGCCGAGCAAATTCTTATGTTTCATTTCATTTTAGTCTTCAAGCGAAATAGTTAGCCTCAGCCAGGATTATTAACAATTAAATATCGTTGGCACTGTATTGCATATAATCTGCTCTTAAACTCACGTTCGTATATCTTATTTACAATTTTCTAAGATAAATAAAATAAGGATAATTATTTGGTACACTGACGTTGTAAATTTTGAACTTCATAAAAAATTGAGGAGTTGAGACATACCCTTTTTCAGAATTAATTTTATTTTTAAAATTAAAAATTATTCCTTAAAAAACACACGTGTATCATATATAAATCCATAAAAACAAAAGTCTTTTTTTTTTTACTTTCTTTCTTTTCTTTTCTGTCACTTCAAATTCAAATTTAGAAATGTAACTCCTCTTTCATATTAATCATATTCAAGCTTCACACTTTCAATAAAAAAATGAAAAAGGTAGTGTCCACATTGTTTCCCACCAACTTTCATGTTTATAATAATAATAATAATAATAATAATATATAACAATAATAACGGTAAAGTTATATGCACCAGTAAAAAGCACACTAGCAAAATGTTATAATTTGGTAAAGTAACCGCTTGAAGTTTCTCTTAAGGCCGTTACCTGGTTTGAAAATATGGAATTTCTCTCATTTTTCTCTCAACCAACCATGGAAGATTTGATTTAATTTACCATTTTTCTTTTGATTTTTATTAGAAATTTGGTCACATGTATAATCAGGACTCCTTGTGAGAGCATTTGGGACTCCTTTGTGAGAGCTTTTTGTCTTGCTTCAGTTTCTTTATTTTATTCTTCTTTATTTTCACAAGTTTGCTATTTTGTTTTTTGGTGTTAATGATCATGGTAGAAGATTTAGACAACTTGTGGTTGAAATTTCTATTAACATAGTAGAACAATGTTGTGGAGATCAAATAATCTTGGGTTGATGAAACCACCGGAGAAGGGAATCATTGTTCAATTGGCATAATTCTTTCATTTTGGTCTTCAATACCCTTGAAGTTCATATTTACACACGGTTTTAGGTGAAAAAAGGGTTCGAGATCAACTTAGATTGGTTGCTGCCTTATTGAAGAAATCATGCATTTATCTAGCCTACTTGATATTTTTTTCCTTTTCCACTTTGTTATAGTAATGTTAATGTTTTGGATCATAGTATAGCACAATTAGATTATAGCAATGATGCTAACTATGACTGGTATGAGATTCTTTCATCATGTGTTTGTAATTTAGATTATCAATAAATGAAGTATCATTACTTTTCTAAAAAGTTATATGCACTAGTATAAACCACACTACTTCAGTACACTACCTATATCCAATGGTTGTTATTCAAATCAAACCCACATCTAACGAACGGTTTCATTTTCTTTGACTCGGTCAAAGCCCTGGGATGGCTGAAAATCGTTAGTCTATAAGGCCAATTCCCTACCGGCAAAAAGGTCTTAGGCCCAAAAGTCAAAGCTTTAAACTACCTAAAATCCCAGTACCCAACCGTTGAATATTAAAATTTTTACGGTCAGCCCAATTCTTATGGGATCCCGCAGCAATATGTCCATTCACTAAAAGGCTAAAGAATCAATGAGTTTTTAAAACTTTGGTTTTGTGAATATGCTTAATCACCCAAATGAAGATTGATTTGTTCTGGTTTAAAAATGGCCAACCTCACCAGTGAAGTGATCACAGCCCCCAAAACCCAAATTCAAAGTTGTAAGACAATGCATCATCAAAAGACTGATGAAATAACTTAGTTTTATGCAAGTAGATTATGCAAGGAAATAAAGTAGTGCTGGCTGTTGCACAACAAATGTAATGTGTAACATCCTCTAATTTCTCTCCTGCATGCATCCTTTGTAAGCTTTGTCTCTGGCAAGATTGGCGTTTGTACTGGTTTTGGAAGCCGAGTGTCTTTGAGCAAGTCCAATGTCTGACATATATTTATAATTCCCTTCTTTGATCTTGGCACTTCAAGATTGATTGAAGTTTGGACAAGTCTGGGTTTGAGGATGAACAGGTGGAACAACATTTGAAGATTCTGGTGTGATTTGCATTTACTTATAAAGTTGGATTTGGGCCGATTCGAGTCCAAATGTCATGAGGAACATAAATGGGCTTATGGTTCCTTTTAGAGGTCAAGCTTATGGAATTTTTTTTATTAGTAGTACGACAAATTAATGATAGGATTTTGTTAGGGTAATGAAATTTTTCAAAGAATTAAGTTGACTTAACTTCCAAGTTCCAATGGCTCATAACACATTTTTTCTTTGGAACATTGCCAACATGATTTCCTACCTAACTACTACTACTTTTGTCCCTTCTTCAACATTAAAAAGAAAGACTTCATGAACTGCTGTTTGGTTATTTTCATTAATTCTGCAAAAGCTTGGAAAGAAATTTGGTCACCATTACCCATTGTTATATGATGTATTACGAATGCCTTAAATCCTAAAAAGAAAAGAAACAGCATTGTTTCTTGGAATCATTTGAATTGGTCCTATAGAGGTCCAAATGTTGGGAAAAACATACATGCATTGGGCCTGTGGGCTTCTTATTACACTATAGTAATAATGGTCAATCAAATTTCATGATGCCAAGACCCTCACCCTCTGCACCTAGCCAGCCCGCGCGCGGCTCCCAGTAAGATATTTCATTGATCGAAAGAAATTGGTTCCATACATTTTTCTAATGGAAGTTCTTCAAGAAGGCACCCAAAGCTCTTTCAAGCTCCATCGGAGAAACTTCAACTCTTCCACGGGAGGATCAGACTGAGTAGCCAAGAAAAACAGAGAAAGAGAGAGAGAGTCAGAGATTGACATATCAAGTTTCTTAATTAATTATGTAATTTAACAGCAGGATTGTCGGTGGTTATTGCAACAGTTGCAAGAGGATTGAGCATAAGCAAGTATTCGAGTGGAACAATGCTTTGCATGAACAATGTTGATTGGGCCTAAATAGACTCTTAATGTTCTCTTCTAGATTTTAATAGAACTCCTCTTCATACTTCAAAAAAAAAAAATAGAACTCCTCTTCAGGTCCAAATGTAGGGGAAAACATACATTGGGCCTGTGGGCTTTTTATTACACTATCTATTAATAATGGTCGATTAGTCTTTAGGTCCAAATGTAGGGGAAAACATACATTGGGCCTGTGGGCTTTTTATTACACTATCTATTAATAATGGTCGATTAGTCTTGTGAATGGAGAAAACCATTGTTGAGAGAGGTTTATCCGTATAGTGGGCCAACTCGACTCGAACAAGTTTATAACTTGTAAATATACTAAAAAAAAATTATGTCAATTAGATTTCTAATGAGGGATTAGGATTACCATTTACCAAAAGAAATGGTGTAAGGCAAATGAGCTTCACTCAAGTTGGGAATAATTGCCCAGAGAAAAAAAAAAAAAAAAAAAAAAAAG
>AWWV01001057.1:0-15610 GCA_001974805.1 Corchorus capsularis | reverse complement strand
TTCGTTAATGAACATTCAAAATTCCCTTTACTATTAGTTTTTGAATTTAATATTTTACTTTCATTTTCAATTTTTTAAATGTCAATAAAAAGATTAAACTAACACTAACACGTACAATACTATTGTTAGTGAAACTCCATCTCTTCGTTATATAATGTTTTGCCGCATTCACTTTGTTCAATTGGAAATTGTTGAGTTAGAAGAGTATGTGATATTATGATTTTGATTTTCTTGTCCTTGTGTGGTTATCAAAATTTCATAAGATGGTTATTATAATTTCATGAGGAGGTTATCAAAATTCCATAGTGTGGTTACAAAAATTTCATATGGAAGTTATCAAAATTTCATTGTGTGGTTACCAAAATTTCATGGGAATGTTATCAAAATTTCATAGTGTGGTTACCAAAATTTCATAGGATTAAGTTATTAAAATTTCTTAGGAAGGTTATTGAAATTTCATAGTGTGCTTATCACAATTTTATAGAAAGATTATCAAAAAGATTATCAAAATGTCATAACAAGGTTATAAGAATTTCATAGTGTGGTTAACAAAATTTCATAAGGAGGTTACTAATTTATCATGAGGAGGTTATCAAAATTTCATAATGTGGTTATCGAAAATTTTTAGTGTGGTTATCAAAATTTCATATGAAGGTTATAAAAGTCTCAATGAGGAGTACCAAAATTTGATAGAAGGTTATCAAATCTTATAGAGTGATTATCGAAATTTCATTGAGATCGGATTATCAAAATTTATAGGAAAATTATCAAAATTTCATAGTGTTGTTATCAAAATTTTAAAACGAGGTTATCAAAATTACATAATGTTATTATCAAAATTTCATAGAGGGGTCAACAAAATTTTATAGAGAGGTTATCAAAATTTCAAAATGTGATTACCAAAATTTCATAGTGGTATTTCTGGGGAGGTTATCAAAATTTCATAGTATGCTTACCAAATTAGGAAGGTTATTAATATTTTATTATAGAATAATCAAAATTTTAGGGAGGATATCAAAATTTCATATGAAGGTTATCAAAATTTTATAGTTTAGTTTTCAAAATTTCATAAGAGGGTTATCAAATTTTCATAGTATGTAGATCAAAATTTCATAGGGAGATTAACAAAATTTCATAATGAGATTATCAAAAAATCATAGGGAGATTATCAAAATTTGTAGTTATCAAGATTACGTAAGGAGGATATCAAAATTTTATAGGGAGGTTTATCAAAATTTTATAGGAAGGTTTGTCAAAATTTCATAACGAGGTTATTACAATTTCATAGTGTGATTATCAAAATTTCAGAGTGTGATTACTAACAATTTATATGGAGGTTATTAAATTTTCATAACGTGGTTATCAATATATCATATGGAGGTTATCAACATCTCATATATAGTATTGGTTATTAAAATTTCATTGTGAAGTTATCAAAATTTTAGTGAGATCTTCAAAATTCCTTATGGAAGTTAACAAAATTTCATAATAAGGTTCTCAAAATTTAAAATTTCATAGGAAGGTTATCAAATTTCATAGGAAGGTTATCAAAATTTCATAAGGAGGTCATAAAAAATAGTGTAATTATCATAATTTCATAAAAAAATATTTCATTTAAGCACATTGGGTCACGTGCAACGCACGTGAAAACTAAAACTAGTAAAAAAAATATACAATCAAATTTTCAAAAAATATGTTTTGAAAAACTTAATTAACTTAATTAAAACATAATTTTTAAAATTTAATTTTATATAATTTTTTTAATAATTAGCAGTCAAAGTTAAAACTTAAAACTAATTTGACCCAAAAGAGTTCGTTGGACTTGGAATGGAAGGAGTAACATATAAAGTAAGGATAATTGTAGAGATAGAAAAATTTGACCAATTAAGAAATGGGTTAGTTGGGTAAATAATTTAATTGGGTTGAATCCTTATAAATTAATTTGGATTAAATGTTAATTTGAGCCCAGTTGAAAAGTAGTTAAAGTGCCCCAATACTACTCAACTAGGGTTACTAAAATGACCCTAGCCTTCTCTATATAAAGAGGTTTCACCTCTTATTTTCAACGAAAGTGAAAAAGAAAAAAAAAACCCTAGTCTCTTCAAAAGAAAACCTAGCCTCCTCAGAGATTCCAAGCCATCAACAATCTCTCCAAATTCAAGGCAAGGCTAAGTTCTTCTGCATCAAACAAACAAAACAAATCTGAAACAAAGTTCTTCTCCATCAACAAAAAGCCTACAAAAGTTTCTCCAGAAAACAACAAGTCTTTGACTCTTTCTCTAAAGATCTGCCAAATCAATCCGATCTACAAAGAATCAACCACTCCTTTGAAGATCTGTCAAATCAATCTCAAATCTAGCAAATCTAACAACGAGGAATAACAAGCCTTCGACCATTCCTCTCAAATCCATTTCATCGAGATCAAGCTATCTAGTCCTTGAAAACTTCCAAAGAAGATCGAATCAGAGGATTTCTTTCACAGAGAATTGTACCCATTTATATTTTTTCAAATCAATAAAATCAATATTTGTTTCATTTATTTTTGTCTTTCTTTTCAGACACGAAAATTTGTGTTTACAATAATTATTTGATACACTGTCAATATAAAATTTGGACTCCACAAGCGCGGGGTGAGGAGTGTCTCCACAAGCGGGGTGAGGAGTTGACATGTATCCATTTTCAAAATTAATTAAATTTTAAATATTTCAATCTAGTCCCTAAAGGTGTCACCCTTTTAGATCCGCAGTCTGCTAAAGTCCACTCACATTGTATTGAATAATACTCCTCTCACATTGTATTGAATAATTTTCCATAAAATAAAGAAATTCTACATACTCACATTTACGATCAAATATAACTTCTAGAACTCTTCGTGTGACTGAGATGTGAGATGGTTAGAAGTTAGCTGGAATTCACAGAATTCTCAAATTCGAGATGTCCCATCCCCTAAGGTAAGCCCCTTTCCCTAATTTCTGCTATGCCACTTGCACCCACCAGTTATCAGCGCCACCTCACCTCCTAGCCTGTGTCAACCAAAGTGTGGTTTATCAAAGAATCCAATTATATCCAATCTCGCCTAATTTTATTTGTGTAAA
The DNA here is from genome assembly GCA_001974805.1 of Corchorus capsularis. NCBI lineage: Eukaryota > Viridiplantae > Streptophyta > Magnoliopsida > Malvales > Malvaceae > Corchorus > Corchorus capsularis. Next base: position 12,515 of record AWWV01001057.1, on the reverse strand, counting down.
TATGAAAAGAACATATGCAACACATGTGAAGTGAAGTAAACAAGAAAAACAAGTTAGAAAAGCAAATAGTTCATAACATGCCTGCCTACTCTTTTTTCAGCTAACAGTGTTGTTTTGTCCTTTCAATATTGTTGTTGTATATAGCACTGGAAAATGAAGTTGGGAGGAACTATTGAAACAATTACCTCTTAGCTACCGGAGTGTCTGAGTCCATCATATAGATCCAATAGATCCAAATTTGTAAAGTGGTTTGCTTTTATGAGTGGTTTTGATTTCTTCAGCAATGAAACTTACTGCATTTCAATTTCACTTGATTACCTTGAATCTTAAATTCAATGAACTCTTATCAAGTATAGTAAGGTGACCCAAAAGTCCAACCAAAGGTGTTTCGATTGCTATGGACTACTGAATTTTGTGAGGTTGAAAATTGTCAAGAACAGAGCTATTTGTCACATTTGAAACGTAGTTGCATAAAAGGAACCAAACTCTTTCTGTCTTTATTTATAAAGCCGAGAGTAACATGAACAGGAAAGAAGAAAGGTTCAACAAGTTTATTAGTAACATGAGAAAAAAAAGGGTAAATGAAACAAACATATTATTTGAATCATATTACCCCTACACTTTTATCAGCAATCAACAAAGTAAATTAAACCATGTGAAAGCAGAAATCTCAACGCATTAACAGTTTTCTAGTTCATTTTTCCACGTTTGATTGTTCAAACTATAGCCTCCATCAACCGGCAAGTTAACACCATTCAGATATTTGGCCTCATCGCTTGCTAGAAAAAGGGCAGCCTGTGCAACATCTTCTGCTTCAAGTACTGTCCCTTTCAAGACTGCTGTTGTAGAAATCATCTCCTCCCCCCTTTCCTTGTCTGAAATTCCCATTGATTTCTGCACCAGTGGAGTTACAATTGCGTGAGGAGATATGGAATTAACCCTAATTCCATACTCTCCTAACTCCACTGCCAAGCTCTTGGCCAACCCTACCACTGCATGTTTTGATGTAGTATAGGCATGAGGGACGCCAGTGTATATCAAGGAAGCAACGCTAAGAGTATGCAACCCTTTTTAGTCGGGATCATCACTCTTGCAGCATGCTTGGCGCCCAAGAAACCCCCAACCAAATTGACATCAAGAACCCTTTTGAAGTTATCAGTATCTGTAGCTACTGCCTTGGTTTCCATGTTACCTGAAATGCCAGCATTGTTGAACATGATGTCAAGCTTTCCATAGTTAGTGACTGCCATATCCACCGCATTTTTGACATCAGATTCAGATGTTACATCGCAATGGATGTAGCTGATGGATTCGTCCGAGTTCCCCATAAGCTCTTTGCAGAGGGAGTAGCCTAATTCATCTTGGACATCAGCGGCTAGAACTTTGGCTCCATGCTTTGCAAACAACCTAGCCGTGCTTGCTCCTATGCCACTAGCACCACCGGTTATCAATGCTACCTTACCTTGTAGCCTGCATCAACAAAATTTCATGGGGTTATTGCAATATTTTGCAACCGGTCTTTCCTAATCTCTTTTGGTTAATCTTATTTACAAATTACACATTAAATTGCAGAATTAATATGATCATGTAAGTTAGATTTGGGAAACACAACTTTTACCTTTTGGCTACCAGCAGAGACTGATGAATGCCACCAACCATATTGGATATAGGAAGAGCAGAGCCCTGTTTTCTGTTAATTTGCATCTGTCTCAAAATTTGGAGATTTAGTACTCTTTATTGTGCAAAGAACCGATGTCCTATACGTTCAATAATGTAAAAGTTGAACTCTTTGTATTACATGGAAAAGTCATTAGTGTAGGTCCTACCACAAATTTAACGTTGTAATGTTATGTCACCATGATTTGCATGCCTGGAAGACCCCACAAGCCGTATGATTATTTTCAAGGTTGATATTTCCTTTCATGTATTCCTTAATTTAATCCATAGTATACGATAAAGAAATTTTAGATACTTACGCATTTACAATATATACAACTTGTAATATCTCTTTTAAGCTAGAGGTCTTTCAATATATCACCCTTCATTTTTTTTAGTTAAGAACATATATAAAATAAAGCTCACAGTCCCCAAACACTCCTCCACCTGACTTATCATCATCATGAATATGAATATGGAGAAGTTGATAATCCAGCATATTTGTACACCTATCACCTTCACGGAAAATGTGTTAGCTCTTCCATATGATCCAGTTTCCATTCAACAAATTTTTTTTTTGAGTGGTCCATTCAACAAATTTAAACAGTCACGAATAAACAGATGGAGTGAATCTACTTCACTGTTTAAGAAATGAACTACCACGGCAATTTCTGAATACCTAAACTCTTGGCCATGAGGATGCCTTTTCGCACTCCCCATAAGCCAGCAAAAAGGCTATTAGTAGCAAGCATCTGGCAGTAACATGGTTATCATCACGTTGCATCGATCCATTATATGTGTTTAGAAGAAAAACCCCAGTTGGAGGAGGGGGCCACAGTTTAATTAACCGGGGTGTGAATCTATTTCATATATAAGTCATCAAAAGACTTAATTACCGGTTAATGACAATTTCTAGCATGTTCTAAATCTTATTTCTCTAAGTGTGAATATGTGAAATAATTATCAAGTAAATTCAGCAAACTTTACGAATATATGCAATGTTTTCGTACCCGAAAAGTATATGCAATGTTTTGTGTGTGAATCATGTGAATTAATTATGTAAATTCAGCAAAATACTGTATGAATAAATAGTTATGCAATGTTATGCACCCAAAGTACTAGTGTAACTATATATGCAATTTTCTGTTTTGTGTTTTCTCAAACTACTTCTTTGAAAAAAAAGATATCAATTTATAAGCATGATTGCGAGAAGAATTGTTACAAGTGAAATTAATTAATTACAATAGGACAAGTGATGTGGATGAGCTACGCATATCATTTATGGATCGTATGAATCGTTAGAAGTCTGTTCGAAAGGGTGTGTAATGTTTTGGATTTTGGGTCTGAAGTTCCTGCAGGTAGTACAACTTAAAAATTAAAGTTATAACTTTTAAACTGTAAGTCGGTTTGACTATTATTATACTTTTGCAGAAATTGATTTGAACCGACTAGACTGATTTTTCTACAACTATATAATGAAGAAATTTTACGTGCTACATTTACAATCAAATAACTTTTAATATATGTTTCTTTTAAGAGGTCATTTACTATATCACCGTTCATAAGTGTCATAAAAGGAGTGCTTACCGCCTTTTTTCTTGAAAAAAAAAAGTACTTACCGGTTAATGACAATTTCTAGCATATTTTAAATGTTATTTCTAAGTGGGAATCATGTCAAATAATTGTAAATTCAGCAAACTTTTGTTCGAATATACTAGCTATGCAATATTTAGGGATTAATGGCAAGAAAGGTCCTTGAACTTTTAGATAACGGTCAAATTAGTACATGAACTTCAATTTTACCCGAGTTTTGCTACACAACCCGAAAATTTGACCAAAATTTGGTTCCCATTGACGTATTCTTATACGTTTGGTCCAGCAGACTGGTCCCACCATTACTTGAGTAGAGTTTTTCTACATAACATTGGATTACTAGCCATGACACGTCACTGGGGACAAAATTCGGGTCAATTTTTCAGGTTGTGTGGAATTTCCCTTTACCCAAATACTTGAACTTCCATTTTGACCAAATTAGCCCTTTTGCAAACGGTTCTCTAACACCTTCGTTAAATAGTGCCACGTCAGCACATTCCGTGGCTAAAAAAAGCCACGTCAACAAAAGGTAATTTAAATATTGAAAAATGCTTTTTGACCCGCCTGATTTTACCACCAGTTATCCCGCCTAATAATTAAGGTAACAAATTAATTCCAAATTCAGTTTCTAGTTATAAATAAGGAGGGTTTGTAGGGTAAATCCCTTAATTAACTTTTTCCAATGCCAGTATACCACGTCAGGCGAGACATTTTGCAGGTCAAATGGACAAGTTGTGTAGCATTACTCTTAGGGAGCGTTTGGTTAGGGGGTATCCCAGATGAAGGGCGGAATCTGGCTTTTGGAATCTGAGATACCCATGTTTGGTTGAAAGGAATGCAGATTACGGGGGAATATGATTTCAGGTGCCACATCGGATTTGGGGGAATCTAGCCCGGAATCAGATACCCCCCGCCCCCTAAGGTTATGTTGGATTGCGGGGGAATGTTAAAATTCTTCACAAAAATGCCCCCGGCTTTTTAGTTTGAAGGACGACGCTGCCATCCAAATTATCAATAATTACATCTTATACCTAGGTCAAAAATATAAAAGCGAAAATGAAAAAAAAAAAACCATTTCTCATTTTTTTCCCTTTCGAAAAAAACCCTAGCTGCCCATTTTCTCTCTTCTTCCTCTTTCGATTCTACCCGACAAATTGCACAAGAGCAAGAGAATACTCCTGTGTTCCTCGCTTTTTCCTCCTCCATCGATAAGCTTGCTTCTCAGAAACTGTAAGTTTTTTTAGTAATATATTGGATTTCGATGTTCTGTAATGTTGTATGAGTTTTTGGTTGGATTTTTCGATTTTTTTTTTTTTTGGATTCGAGTGTTTAGATTGCACAACAGTTTAAAAAATTGCTTGGGTTAGGAGACTTTTATCGAAATGAGTTTAATTTTTGAACAAAAATGTTATACATTGTAATTACATGAACTGTCATTAAGAAATTTGCAATTTGCTAACATGAACTGTCATTAGGCATTTCATTGCATATCATAGTAGTTATTGAAAAATGCCTTATAATTTTGATGTGTTTAGGCTATATGGCTCGATTGTCTCTAAGAAAGAAGATGCATGTGGTCACTGTTTTTATATTGCAATTGAGGCAGATGGAAAGCATGTTCTACATGATGATGTTTCTTGCCCTAGGTTTAATTTTAAAGAGGAGGGTTAGGAGAATGGGTAGGGGAAGAATAACTTATGCTGGTGAGTTTTATGAAAGGGCAACCCTAAGAAACCTGAACTTGGAGAAAATGGTTTTCGAAGATGACATTCAAGCTGTTGACAACATTAGGATGGATAGGAGAGCTTTTGCAAAACTTTGTCACTTACTAAAAATTGTTGGTCATTTAAAGGATAGTAGGAATTCAACCATTGAAGAACAGGTAAACTCATTTCTTCATATTGTTGCTCATAAGGTGAAGAATAAAATTTTCAAAAGGCAAGTTGTAAGGTCTGGTGAAACAGTTAGTAGACAGTTTCATGTTGTCTTAAATGCAATTCTAAGACTTCATTCTATCTGTTTTAAAAAAGCTAAACCCATTCCTGAAAACCATACTGATGAGAGGTGGAGATGGTTCAAAGGGTGTTTAGGTGCAAAGGTTGATACATTCTTTGGGCTGCCTCAACAGTTGAAGAAGTCATATGTCCAAAAACAACTCCTTCAGGCAATCCTTATCCTTGATGATGATCTCTTTTTTATTAGTTCTAACTTTTCAGTACAGCCAAACAATGCTTAATTTGCTAACATAATTGTATATTTTGGTACATTTTCTGCTAGGATTACCTGGTAGTCGTCTTTGCTTGCATTTCAAAGTAAACATTTGATATATTTTTGTACATGTTAGCAGCTGCTGGATGAACATTAGGTGCCAGGTTATTTTTTTGTAAGTATGGCTGGGGTAAACTTAAGCTATTTTCATGATTAATGATTATGCAAATGATAATTGCATGTCTTCCATTAAATATTGCACAATATACTATGTTGAAGTGCATTTAGATAAAATTTTGTTGTTGATAATTGTACTTGCATTTGCATAACAGGTGTTGAACAATTTGTGTGAACTAACACATACAGGGCATTATAGGAATGTATCATTTCTGGAATGTTGGATTAAACCTAACCAAACATGGTATTCAAATATTCTCAAGAATCCCAACCAAATAAAAATGGTCATTTATCCGGGAATGTGATGCCCGGGTAAGTTGGGGCGGGAATCTTGACACTGTTGGGGATCTGATATAACCCCAACCAAACGTCCCCTTAAATTTTTTTTTTTTTTTTTTGCCATTCTTAAATATTATGTTTAGAAAAAAAAAAATTAAAAGAGTTTGTAATATTATGGAAGATGAGATGAGATAAGATATTTAGAACAATGATATTATAATAAAATTACATCAAATGACAAATACAGCCTTGGAAGACATAGTAATAAATGATAACTTTCCACTTGTGGTAAAATTATAATTAGTCCGGTTTAAGAAAACAGGCTGTTGATAACAGTAAAAAAGGTGGGATTTGTTCTGCTGTAGCCACCATCGATCACCAGGTTGACTCCACTTACGTACTTGGACTCGTCGCTTGCCAAATACAAGGCGGCCTGAGCCACGTCTTCCGGTTCCAACACCGTCCCTTTCAAGTTCGCTGCCATGGCAACCATCTCCTCCACTTTCTCCTTCTCCATCCCTAACGGCCCCCTTAACAACGGCGTCGCCACCCCAAACGGCGAAATGCAATTCACTCTTATCCCATATTGCCCCAATTCCACAGACAAATTCTTAGCCAAGCCAATCAAAGCATGCTTCGACGTCACGTAAGCATGCCCTGCATCGCTTCCAGCTATGACCGAATACACACTCGAAGTGAAAAGAATGCAACCCTTTTTGGCCGGAATCATTACCTTGGCGGCGTATTTGGCTCCCAAGTATCCTCCGAAGACGTTGACGTCGAAGACTTTCTTGAAGTTTTCATTGTCCGAAGAAACTATACTATTATCGGGACTTACTATGCCGGCGTTGTTGAACATGATGTCGAGTTTTCCGTGCTTGGAGACAGCCAAATCGACGGTATTTCGGACATCTGAGTCGTTTGTAACATCACAGTGAACGTAAGTGATGTTGTCTTCGCCGAGTTCTTGACAAAGAGCATGTCCGAGATTATCTTGGATGTCTGCAATTACGACCTTGGCACCATGTTGGATAAAAAGCCTTGCCGTGCTCTCTCCTATTCCACTGGCTCCGCCTGTTATCACTGCCACCTTGCCTTCGAGCCTGTAATTAATAAGAAATTGATTAATTATTGGACTCAAATAAGGTATTTAATGGAGATATTGATGGTTAATATAGCATATATATTCTGATTATTTCCTTACCTTTTTGGGTTCAAAGCCGCCGAAGAATTGGCACTCATTTTCCCCCTTAAAATCAATGAGAAAATCAATCAAATCGGTATTGTAATTTTGCTTGTGTGTTTTCAATGAGGAGTTTTTTAGTAGAATGGAGTCAGAGAAAGGCTGAATTTTTGTTTGACCAAAAGAAAGAACCAAAAGACGAAAAAAAATACAATTTGAATTTGAGAATTTCAGTCAATTGTGTACGTAGGCTATTATATAAATAAAAATAACCCATGCCTTGTGTAAGTCCAATAATGGGCATGGAGAAGTCATCAATGTACTTCTGACAGAAACGTTGTCGCCATAATTTTCAATTTTCATTTTCATGCCTGGAAAACCCCCACAAGCCATACATATTTTCAGGGTTGATATTTCCTTTCATGTAAGTAGTTTCTATTACCATATATATAATGAAGAAATTTTACATACTACATTTACAATCAAATAGCTTTTTAATATAAGTTACTTTTAAGAGGTCATTTAATATATTACCGTTCATATATAAGTCATCAAAAGACTACTTACCGTACCGGTTAATGACAATTTCTAGCATATTTTAAATCTTATTTCTAAGAGTGTTACATGTGAAACAATTATGTATATTCAGCAACCTTTTGTTCGAATAACTAGCTATATATATATGCAATATAATCAAGAAGTAAATCTGTTTTTTTGACCTTTTCTCTATCTCCATAGTAGACATTTTGACCTCCATGCCAATCTGCAAATTAGAGCTAGAAAAGTGATTTCCCTTTAAAATGCTCGATACCCAATTGATACGGCCAGTTAGAACTCTGAACCCCTATTCAATGTAGACCACGTAGCATTAAAGATCTACACCAAACCTCCTTTAAGTAGCTGCGATGTAAACGACATAACCTTAAAGATCTATACCAAACCTCCTTTGAGTAGCTGCGAGAGAAGAATAAGTAGTTTCTTCTTTGCAATAGTGGAGAATCGAAGTTTAAAATTGAAGTTGTAATTGTACGAAAATGAGAAATTTTATTAAGAACACTAGGAAACAATACAGGGGTGAGATTCAATGATCTCAGATACTTGATTACAAGAGCTTGAGAACAATCTAAGTTAATTAAGAGAACTACTCTTAATTGGAAGATAATCTACTTCTAAGGTTACTTCTAATCAACTATGAGATTTTTGACTTCTTATCTTTAATGAATTTACCAACCTCTTAAATAACAAATTCCCTTATCTATAGTGTCCAAATAATGGTTAAGTAACCTCTTATCCACATTAATTTGAGATGCGGATATCATTCAATGAATTTCCAAATTAAGTGAAAAATAACCGACCATTAACTCTTTTAATTAATAACCATAATAATAATTAACCTCTTTAATTAACTAAAAAGGCTTCATCATCTTATAGGCCCAAAATAACTAAGTCCAAGCCCAACTTCAAGTTCAATTTTTCTTCTCAAAAGCCCACATTACTTGGTATGGCCCAACTATCTCAATTTCAGCCCAACAATTGCCCCCAAAATCATGTGTTGGTTCTGTCATCATGCACATGTTTTAGCACTTAAATCAACTGTTAACTGCTATCTGCCCACTTATTTGCAGTTAATTTATGCATTTAATTTCAAACTTGAGCTTTAAAGTTCTGTTGTTGGGAATTCAGTCCGTAATTACTGCCTTTTAACTCCTTTCTTCTGCCAAATTTTACCATTTCGACTTCTCTGGCCATTTTACTGTCACACGAGAATAGCATGATCATGACACCACTCTAGCCTTTGAACAAGACTTCTCCATTCAGGAAAGATGCAAAATACAGACTTCAAACAATGGCTAATATATATGAATGCAAGGATGGGGAACCATGATGGTCGCAGCATATGTGGTCATCAAATCGAGGATCCTACTACTGATCTTGAAGAATGGCTTTCCATTCCGAGAAGTGAGAACTTGCTGTTGCATTCTCCAAATGTTCAAGTGCTATAAACTATTTCATATGAGAATCTGTCATCCTTTCATGGCCATCTTCTGATGATCATTTCCTGTCTTGGTATACCAAGCTATAGCCAGGACATACACACCATTTTGGCATGAAAACAAAAACTTGCAAAAAGAAAATAATAATAATAAAAAAGAGATTTCAGATAACCCATAAAAAATTATCCAAATACCTTCCAAATTTTATAACAAAGAGTACTTGAAACGCTTGAAAAGTCCATGATATCTCCTTCTCTTATCTCTGAAAAACATAACAAAAAACAAAATCTTGCAAAAAAAAAAAAAAAAGAAAGAGAGAGAGAGAGAGAAATTTTGAAGAGGATAGGAATGGATAATAAAAGAAGTAAAGAACAGAGAAAGGAACCTGTGAAATATGAAGAAGCAGAAGCTGCTCTTTCCATTTTTTTCCTCTTAAATCTGCTTTTTCCTTTTTCCGTTGGGGTTGGGTGTTTGTTGTCGGAGGGGAGCTAAATAAGCCCAAACAAACACCCAAAACAAAGCCCAAAAAAACCCAAACAACACAGAAAGACAAAACCCTGGAGTGGAAACCCAAATAAAATAACAACACTGACCAAATAGCACAACAGCCACTAAAAACAGCACAAATGTCTCAAAGTCAGTCTGAACAATAAGAAATCATAATTAGAAATTAACATATATATATATATATAGTATTATTAGGAAAAAAAAACATTTATATAGTAGATTAAAATGTACCCGAAAAGGTATTAATAAAATTACATCAAATGACAAATACACCATTGACAGGCATAATATTGCACCCTCATTTCTTTTTTATCTGTCGGCAATAACCGAATTACACAAATCAAGGAAATTAGTTATAAGTGTTAGTTAAATTGATTAATTTAATGAGACTTTAACTTAACTTATGCTTAATTTATTTTCTATTACACCCCACTTTTTTACACTCTACAACATTTAAGACTATAGAAAGTGAAGTCTTAAATGAGGGTAATATAGAGAACATGATAATTTATGTCCAAAAATGACAGAAAAAAGGGATAAGCAAAACCGACAGATAAAAATAGACGGAGGGAGTAAATGATAACTTTCCACTTGGTAAAATTATAATTAGTCCCGGTTTAAGAAGCTACTCTTTCCATTTTTTTTCCCTCTTTAATAGGCTCTTTCCTTTTTCCGTTGGGGTTGGGTGTTTTTTGTCGGACGGGAGCTAGATACGGGGAGGAGAAAAAAAATATAGGAAAGAAAACAAACACACAACCAATCCTAAGAGAAATCAAAGCCCAAACAAGCACAAAAAAAAGCCCAAAAATACCCAAACAACATAGAAAGACAAAACCTTGGACTGGAAACCCAACTAAGACAACTACACTGACCAAACACAACGGCCACTAAAAACATCACAAATGTGTCAAGTCTGAACAGTAAGAAATTATCATTTTTTTTGAAATAAAATGCTTTTATTCATTAAGAAGGAGAAAGATTATAAATATGTGAGGGTAGGTATCCTATCCACACTCTCTGATCACCTAGTACACACTCAGATTTTGCTATATTATGAGCAAGTACATTCGCTTCTCAATTAACAAAAGCAAAAGAGATCGAAATAAATTCTGAAAAAAGAGCAATAACATCATGAATCAAGTAAGCACCCAACCAAAATGAATTCAAACCCTTGGAGATCTCTTTAATTGCTTGTTTGCTATCATACTCCACAAGCAAACTCGAATAGCCATGCTCCCATGCCGTTTCAAGACCAAATACTATCGCCATGACCTCTGCATGAAGAGCACTGGGCACACCTTCAACACTACTAACTCCACCCAGGATTACATCACTACTTGCATTATGAATCACCATACCAAGTTTTGCCAGACCCGAATGTTGATTAAATGCAGCATCACAATTAAGTTTCAACATTAAGAAATTATCATTAGGAATTAACATTTATATAATAGATAGATTACAATGTACCCAAAAAAGTATTAATAAAATTACATTAAATAACAAATACACGACATAATAATAAATGATAACTTTCCACTTGGTAAAATTATAATTAGTCCCGGTTTAAGAAAACAGGCTGTTGATGACAGTAGACATGGCGGGATTCGTTGTGCTGTAGCCACCATCGATGACCATGTTGAGACCACTTACGTACTTTGACTCATCGCTTGCCAAATACAAGGCGGCCTGAGCCACGTCTTCCGGTTCCAACACCGTCCCTTTCAAGTTCGCTCCCATTGCAACCACCTCCTCCACTTTCTCCTTCTCCATCATCCCAAACGGCCTCCTCAACAACGGCGTCGCCACACCAAACGGCGAAATACAATTCACTCTTATCCCATGTTGCCCCAATTCCACACACAAATTCTTAGCCAATCCGATCAAAGCATGCTTCGACGTCACGTAAGCATGCCCTGCATCGCTTCCAGCTATGACCGAAAACACACTCGAAGTGAAAAGAATGCAACCCTTTTTGGCCGGAATCATTACCTTGGCGGCGTGTTTGGCTCCCAAGTATCCTCCAAACACGTTAACGTCGAGGACTTTTTTGAACTTTTCATTTTCCGAAGAAACTATACTCTTATCGGGACTTCCTATACCGGCGTTGTTGAACATGATGTCGAGTTTTCCGTGCTTGGAGACAGCCAAATCAACAGCGTTTCGGACATCTGAGTCTTTTGTAACATCACAGTGAACATAAGTGATGTTGTCGTCGCCGAGTTCTTGACAAAGAGCATGTCCGAGATTATCTTGGATGTCTGCAATTACGACCTTGGCACCATGTTGGATAAAAAGCCTTGCCGTACTCTCTCCTATTCCACTGGCTCCGCCTGTTATCACTGCCACCTTGCCTTCGAGCCTGTAATTAATAAGAAATTGATTAATTATTGGACTCAAATAAGGTATTTAATGGAGATATTGATGGTTAATATAGCATATATTCTGATTATTTCCTTACCTTTTTGGGTTCAAAGCCGCCGGAGAATTGGCACTCATTTTTCCCTTAAAATCAGTGAGAAAATTAATCAGATCGTTATAGCAATTTTGCTTGTGTGCTATGAGGAGTTTTTTAATTGCTTTGGGCTTTATAGAGTAGGTCTAGATCTTTTATAAGTAAGCAATTAGCTTAATTATTGTAATTTAAAATATTGTAGGATGGGGTCAGACGAAGGCTGAATTTTTGTTTGACCAAAAGAAGGAATAAAAAAAAGGAAGGCACGCGCATTTTAAAATTTCAGTCAATTGTGTAGGCTGTTATAAATTATAGTCATTTTGTTAGTACTTGTTAGCCGAGGCTTATTGCAATGTGATTCCCGCGGAAGCATTAATTAAGAAGAGTCTAATGATGCAGCTGTAATGATGAGAAAATTTTATTTCAAATACACATCTGGCCTGGGCTATGTGCTGCCTCGCTA
>AWWV01001056.1:0-15444 GCA_001974805.1 Corchorus capsularis | reverse complement strand
ATGCCTGGCCATATGGCAAGGCGCGATCCAATTGCTCCCCGATCTAAAATTATGATTTTTTTTCAAAAATTATGATTTAGACGGCTCGTTATCGTCTATTTCCGGAGTTCTCAGGTTATTCGTCATTAATGATTGTCGATAATCCGTTAAAAATTGGTGATTGGCTTGAAAATTTGAGATTATTAGTTTGAAGGTTTCAGAGGATTTGAAAGATTAGAAAGTTTGAAGAAAATGAAGTAAAAGGCAAAAGTGTCAAAAAGGGGGTGTTAGCTAGTAATTTTGGGGCGGTATTTAGTAATGCCTTTTTTTGGACGCTTTACCTTCTTAGCTTTCAAATATGGGACAAATAGCCCTAAAATGAAATGGCTTCGTAAGATTGTTGATGTGGGGGACCCACACAAGAAATAAAAAAAGAGATTTTAATAAAAAATTATATTCTTAAGAAAATTTACATATTTTCTCAAAATTTGATTTTTCTATTTTTCTTTATTTAAAAAAAAACACATATTGTGGTTCCCACATGAAGCTGGCCTGCTAATGCCACGTCTACAATCAAACAGAGCCATTATTAACTTCCATATTTGAAAGCTAAGGGGACAAAATGTCCCAAAAAAAAAAAGATAAGGAGGTAAAGTATCCCTTTTTCAAAAGGTAAGTGGACAAAAAGGTATTTAAGTCTATTTTAAATCTACCATATTTTTTTTTAGAAAACATCTAATTCATTTCATTCAAATATCTGAATTACAAACGTGTAGTGGAATCCCACACCATACATAATTGGCATTTACATCGCAATCCACTTGTGCCAAGTTTTGAGCAAAATTATTTGCAGATCTATTCACATGTCTAAAAGAACACAAAACTAAAATTATGGAAAGATATTCCAAATTCATATATTAAATTAAATATAATTATTAATTCGATTATGAAATTAAAGATATTAAATATCCATAATCGTAGCCATGATCACTTATGAAATAATTATCTGTTGGTATATAACTTTATATTTATATATAATTTTTTTTCTATGATCAAGTGTAACAAATATGATATAACCACCATTATCTATACTAACTATAAAAGTACGAATAATGAGAAATTTTACGTTTTCGGATTATACCCTTCTTTAAAAATATTTATCTAAACTAACACTAAAAGCACGAATAATGAGAAATTTCATGTTTTCCGATTGTACCCCTTTTTTAAAAACATATTTCTAAACTGTCATTATCAAAATATATTTTAATTATGCCATTATTAAAATATATATAATTGCCAATATATTTTAATTATGCCATTATTAAAATATAATTTCAATTCCTATCTATACTAAATTAGAAGTGGAAAACACTATAATTTAATAAAAAATATAATTTCATATATTTTACTATGTTTTAACCCTATTCCTAGAATCTCTGATAGGTCTTTGACATGATATAAGGTAAATCTGAAATTTCTAAATTCAATATAAGTAGATATGATTACATGACCTTCTCCTAATTGACCATTCTTTGAATTAGCTTTGAAAAATAAAATATTTACTAAAGAAATTACAAATTCAACAAAAAAAAGGAAGATGTCGGTATTTTTTTGTTTATAATTTATAAATAATTTTTCAATTAAAGGAAAGATGGGATAAAAAAACATGGAAAAGTAAAGCTATTAAGAGGTGTTGTTGTTGAGTAATGTGGATGACGTTATATAATGTGGCATGACCATCCAAACAATCATAACAGAAATTCATATTTAACCGAAGATATTCATATTTATTATAACACAAATCAAAGCCTAATTTATATATCATATTCATAGCAATTATAACAGAAATCAAAGTCTAATTCTGCAAAGTCTCTTCATCATTTTTTTTCTTTTTTCTTTATTTTTTAAAGAAAATCTTGGTAATAATTGCCATTTTATATATGTTGGATTGCACCCTCTTTTTTTTTTTTTCCCTTTTACGAGTTATTGTTTTTTCTTTTTGGTTCACCTTACCTTTTTTTTTCAAATATTTTGTAAATTTTGTTTTGTTTGGGTTTCATATATTCTTTTTAATTAATTTTACTCAATATAGTTTGTAGAAAATGTTTTCTCCTTTAAACTTAACAAATAACCGAGATTTAGAAGTGTCACAAAAACATTGGAGTATTAAAGTATTGCTAATTTGTAAAGGAATTATTGAGATTTGAGAAATTTTCAAGTGCCAAAGGCGATGGGAAATTTGTATATGTTAAAGGTTATTTCTTATATCAATTATTTAGTTTTTACAATTTTTCACTACTAAAAGCTCTATTCTTAATTAATTAAATATAATATACTTATAAATTCTATTTTCTGGTCAAATCGGGTTGGGTAAGTTCAGGTTCTCGGGTTCGGGTCAGGTTTTGACAGCTCTAGATATTGTTAGTGATTATGGAGAATTAAAGAAAAGTGATGAGTAATTCAGAGTTTCACTTTTGCAATACACTTCCTCTAAGTACGGGAATGAAATGAGTTTTGTGACTATGCGATGATATATTAGATTAAGTGTCGATGTCTTGCGAAGTAAAGTATTACCTTGAGTAGCCAGAAACAGATTAAATGTAGATAATTTCATTATTAAAAATTGGCAAAATTTGTTGCTATACAAAAGTCAGATGTCATAAGAAATAGGATGGAGTCTTGTCTAGAGCAATGTGATTTTTCTTCGACTATTATATCTAGGGGTGAGTAGTAGGTCGGTTTTGGACCCAACTGATTTAACCGCCCTTCTAAAAATACAATGGACCGATCTTGATGGGAAACTGAGGGAATCGAAACCAGTCGGTTTCTCGGTTAGAGATTCCAACAAAAATACAGACTAAAAATTACATGGATTTCAATGCCATATATGAATTTACAACATCCATTACAAAAGAAAGCAGCTGCACTATGATATTAGCCTATACAATTGACTAATTCGCAATCATTGATCATCATTAATCAATTGACTTGTATGCACTTGTAGTTTTAATTTATTATCTAACTAACTTGGCTGCAAAAAAACTTAGTGACAAAAGTCCTGCTTTGCACAAAATTTGAAGCAAGGCAGTATTATCTAACGCGGTTGAAATCTACCAGACCTAAGCCTAACCAAAGTAGCATTGAATGGGGCTGCCAAACCAAAAACAATACATACAAAAGGCCTGCACATAATAACCAAAAATAAATGGCAAGCATGCAACAAACATAGACTAGAAATCGGTCCTAAAACCTGACTAAATAGTAAATCAGTCCAAAACAATCAACAAGCAACAACAAGTTCAAGTCAGCAACACATTCCAATTTTCAGTCTCCAAGTCCATCAAAACCAACAAAAGCTGGAAAGTGCAAATTGAATTGAAATGAAGAAGTAAGAACAATGTCAATTGTCAAAAGGCAGTGAAACTTTTAATTTTTAAATCTGAATAGGGAGCTTTACTTACCAGAAATGGAATCCATATGTTAGTGACTTCAAAAATCGTCTCAACAATCGATTATTGGATCCTTAGAATGCTTGGATGTTTTCAAGCAAGAGTGCAAGACAACAAGTGTTGAAGGGAAAAAAAAAAGACAATGAAAGTAAGTAATAATGAAGCAAAATTGCAATGAAATAATGGAAATAGAAATAATAATACCTAAGGCAATTTCATCAAACTTGTTATGGTCCTCTTCATCCACCAAAGATGCATCAAATTGTGGAGCATCACGTAGCCAATCTTCAGAGCAAATCAAAGCTTGGACAATTGTTGCGTTCATGCTAGACCTCTTCTCATCAAGAACCCTACCACCTGTATTGAAGGCCGATTTGGAAGCCATAGTAAAGACGGGAATATTGAAGCAATCCGTAGCAAGAGAAGCGAGGACGGGGTATCTGTGCTTGTTCATTTTCCACCAACCCAATAAATCAAAGTCGACCCCTTTGGCAACAGTTTCAGTGGTCTCCTTTAAATACTTGTCCAATTCACTTTGATTCTCCTCCTTGCCACTCTCCATTGTATACTGCATGAACTGATCCATCATATCAACTTCATCATCATCATCATCATCATCATCAATTGCAGTGGTAGACCCAGTAGCTACTTGAATCCTAGCTTGGTTTTGATCATTAACCCCCGGTTGCAGAATCTTTCTATATTCATCAAATAACTCAGTAGTGGCTTCAAGTGTTTTTTGCATCATGACACTCACTTGTCTAGGCACTTCAGATGCATACATCTTGTTTAAGCAAAATCCAACAAACTTCATCTTCTTCCTGGGTTCCAAAACAGCCGAGACATAAACAAGCATATTCACTTTACCAATGCAACCCAGTACTTCTCAAACTTGCTCTTCATTCTGCTTGTCATTCCACTCATATCTTCACTTTGATTCTTCTGCAAGTCCCTAAAGCTAACATAAACATTGCAAATGTCTTCCAAAAGTGTGTTGAAAGTGACATAAGATGTCCCTGAAAATATAAGACAATTGAATTAACACATAAACATTGCAAATGTCTTAATTCTTAAAGAAAAAGTTCTAAGTTAAAAAAGGATTTACCTGAAATTTTCATACTGATCTTGTAGAACCTTTGCAAGAAAGTGGTGAATTTCCTTGCTTGTTCCCAATCATCAACACTCGGTGGCCTCCCACAATGTTCCAATTCATCTCTGTACTTAGGGTCTTAATAATCATATGCATCAAAAGCCTTCCCATACCTTTGAGCTTGATCCAACATTAGATAGGTGGCATTCCACTTAGTGCACACATCACCACATAGCCCTAGGTTAGGGTTTATTCCTTTTTTAGTGGCCAATTCCTTAAACTTGGTAAGCCTTATATTTGAATTTCTAATACACCTCACGACATCCCTAATTCTCCCAACCGAATCCTTCATTTCCCTTAACCCATCATTAACAATCAAATTAAGAATATGGGCAACACACCTCATATGTAGGTATTTGCCACCTAAGATACTAGTTCTAGATTGCCCTTGCTTCTTTTTCAAATAAGAAAGAGCAACATCATTACAACTAGCATTGTCAATAGTCAAGGTCAAGATCATATCCAAACCACAATCCCTTAAGCACTTCTCTATTTCTTTGCCTATCCCTTCACCCTTGTGACTTGTAATGGGATAAATGTTTATAATTCTCTTCCTCAATACCCACCCATCATCCACAAAGTGAGCTGTCACACACATATAGTTGTTCCTTTGCACACTACTTCATGTATCTGTGGTGATACGCACCCTACCCTCACATGAAGCTAGAATCCTTTTAAGCTTCACCTTCTCCGCTTCATAAAGCAATGTAGAATCCTTAGCCACATTATGCCTAGAAGGCATTATAAATTTAGGGCATGCAGTAGCTAGACACTTCCTTAACCCCTTCTTGTCAACAAATTTAAAAGGGAGCTCATCCACAATTATCATTTCTGCTACAACATTCCAAATAACATCTTTGCTAAACTTCCAAGTAGATAGAGCCCCACCCCCACCTTCCCCACTCTTAAACACCAATTAATTTTGCTTAGTATCAACATTAGCCCCACTAAGCCTATTTTTGCACTTAGGAATATGACTCTTTAAATTAGTAGTCCCATTAAGCTTACCATCAACCGAGCTTACCATCAACCGCATATTCCTTGTCGCAATAATTACACCTAGGCTTCTTTGCACCACTAGAATCCTCCAACTTGGTATAGTGTTGCCATACCATTGACCAAGCCTTGCCTTTTTTTTTTCCTGGAGCAAAAGGAGGCTTTAATTGGGTTTGTGAAGCTTTCTTCTTCTTGGCTAAACTGTCAGCATCATAAACATTCCTCTGCTGCAATTGAGTTTGAGTGGCAGGTATTACCTCCACGCCATCTCCAACATCAGTTCCAAAACTAGAATTCTGGCTTTCCCCTAAACAAACAAAAAAAAACAATCAAACTAAGGAAAGTGCAAATAAAACTCAATCCCTAACACACTAAGGCAACAAGCAAGCACCTAAAACATCAAGAAAACAACAAGAAAATAGCCAAAAACAAACTGTAAAATAACAACTATAAGCACCTACACACTGCATGTTCAATCAATTTGAAAACAACAACTAAACTTGTCACTTGTCGCAATACAACAACTCAAAAAAACAAATTATTAGCAAACATTATATTCGAAACAATATCAGTATTGACTAACAAAATTTTCTGGTGCATAATCTGGAAATAATTTATACAATTCAATTGAAGTATATCTGTGGGAAAAGTTTTGTTATGCTTGTTATGAAACACAAAGATGAACCAACCTTATTAAGGAATTATATGGTGAACAAGTCAATAATAAAAATAAAAATCCTCAGAAGATTTATATTGATAAATGGCATTATTATTCATGTAAGATATTTGAAATCAATTTATCCAAAAGGCCAAATAATAGTAAACAAAGCTTATTTCACTAGTTATTAAAATTTTTACCACTAAAAGATGTACAACATAGCATCATGAATCCATTGTAACCATAAACTATGGGAATGCATTGATAATGACACACTTTTGCATTTTCATGATTAGAGAAGTGTTAAAGAGTAACAGTTCAAACCATAACCACAGAGAGAGAAGAACACGATAGACAAATTATGCTTATAACTTAAAAGATCTTTCTATTTTCAAGTGAACCCTTGTAGCACATTAGAATGTCTAATGACCTAATTTGACTGCATTACAAGTATGCATGTCTATTGAATTGAAATTCATAATCTAGCCCAGAAAATAGGGAAGCCATCATCAAATGATACAAAGATAATTATGCATTACAAAATTAGAACCAATCATCTTCTAATGCCATAAATATTCAATAATGCCCTATGAAATACTCCCTCCGATCCATTTTAAGTGTCACAAATCAAGTTTTGGTTTATTTCAGAATAAGTGTCACACTTATAAAACCAATACAATTTGTAGTATTTTTACCATATATACCCTAATTAATGAGGAGTTAGGGAGAGAGAAGATAAATGTAATTAATAAAAAGTTGGGGTGTTTAGGTAATTTAAAATATTTTATTATTAAATTTAAGATGAGTTAATTATTGTCTTAATATGTGTGATATTCCTAATGTGACACTTATTTTGGATCGGAGGGAGTACAAACCAGCATCAAATTCAATTTACATAACCACTTAAAACTGGAATATTAGAAACATCAAATTAAATTCAAGTTACTCATCATATTCAACTTCCATAAGTTGAATTCAAACAAACAGGGAAACACAGAACATATTAGGATTTAAACCAAAGAAAGCTAATTAATTAACAAAGTAACTAAATAGAGATAGGTAAGTATTTTACCATAATTCTCGTCGGGTTGGTTAGGGTTTTCCATTGGAATTTGTGAAATCCAACTTTGAAATCGAAATTGAGACCCAAGAGCTGCTCGGAGAAAACCCAAGAACTGATCGACAAGATAGTTTAGTGAAGAAAGGGGGCAAAAATTTGAAAATCAAATTGGGGGGAAAAGGGTTTTGAATTTGGGAAAAGTCCAATCCCTGGATTAATCGGATAAAAGAGAAGTAGATGACCCTAAAATGAGAAGAAGAAGACGACGGAGGGCCGCTGGTGCCGAAAAATACATTCTCGACAGCCGGAATCAAGAAACCGAGAGAAGTTTACGAGAAGAAGGAGATAGAGTGTCGAGGGAAAGGAGAGAGAAAATGTAAAATTGAATTAAAATTAAAAAAGGCTTTTGTACTTCTGAATTATAATTATATATTTATTTATATTCCGCTTATCCGGTGCATGGGTGCACCATATAAGCCACCATTTCAGTGCGAGACAACTTCACTTTTTGTGTGGAATTTGTAAAAAGGTAAAAAGCTGTTAAGTTTTGGTCCCAACACATTAAATGAAAGGAAATAATTAAAGTAAAAGCAGGTAAGATAAACATTTATGGTCAACATTACCCTTAGTTTGATTATTACTAATTTTGTTGAATAGAAAAAAATTATTAAAATGGCTTATAATTTTCTTTTTCTAAAACCTTATGATAAAGGGTATCAAAATTTGAGATTTACCCTTTTAAAAAATAAAACAGTTTTATAATTGGGCTAAACCTTATTGTTAAGTGTTTAAACTTATTTTTCTAAAACTCGAGAATGGGTCTTAAAATTTACCCTTAAAAAAATAAAACAAATTTATAGTTGGGCTAAATCTTAATTATTGTCATA
Source organism: Corchorus capsularis (assembly GCA_001974805.1). Taxonomy (NCBI): domain Eukaryota; kingdom Viridiplantae; phylum Streptophyta; class Magnoliopsida; order Malvales; family Malvaceae; genus Corchorus; species Corchorus capsularis. The sequence goes on along the minus strand of AWWV01001056.1, from coordinate 7,265 downwards.
AAATATATGAAAAATATTTTCTTAATTAAATGAAAAATATTAGTTAGGCTAAACTTGTTTTATTTGGACGCTAAATTTTATTGAAGGCTACTTTAGACATAAAATAATGTCATTATTACACTTTTCATATTCCCAAAACTTGATCCTTGGGTTCGGTGACTAACTGGTAGGGATGAAATCAGGTAGGGTACCCGTTATTTTTGCGGTACCCGTACCCTAACCCTATAAAATTTTAGGATACCCGAACCCTACAAATACCTGGTAGTTTTTACAACCCTCCTACCTGAACCCTACCCTATAAAATTTCTACTACCCATCAACTACCCGATACCCGATAATCAATTTCATCCAAAATGAAACAACCATATCCAGAACAAGCATAACACTACGATTACTGTAACTGCAGCCAGCAAGTAAATTAAAAAATAAAAAATGGGGGTTTTCTTAGTTAAAAAAGATCATTATAGCCGATGGAGAATTTCTGATCGGTTGCGTAGACTTTGTTGAGTAAATCTGGCAAAATGAAGAATATAGACCATTTAAAGCTACCCAAATCGATATTAAATGAGAAGAAAGATGAATTTACGTTCGGTTTTTTTGCCAAAATTAGAGAAGAATCCTGGTCCTTTGCTCATGTTTGAATCCTTGAAGCGAGACAAACAAAGATGTAGAGAAGAAGAAGAAGGAGGAGGAGGAAGTAACTGGTGAGTGAGAGTAAGCGAGAGATATTGAGTAAGTATAGGGCTTTTCAATTTTGTGTTGATTTTATGGGAAAAAGAAAAGGAGAGAACATATTACTTTTTAGATCAGATATAAACGAGTACTAATCGTTGGTTGGGATGGTATTTGACAACTTAATTAGTTTTATGTACCTGCCAAGGTTCGAAACTCATTGGAAGTTATTTGTGTATATTTTGATAATCGGGTTCGACTTACAGGTACCCAAGGGGTGATACCCGAACCTTACCTAAATCCGAGCGGGTAATAAAGATGCTACCCGAACCCGATAATAAGATATCCTAACCCTATATTATCGGGTTGGGTAGGTCTAGGTACTCGATAAAATTGTACCGGGTTGCATCCCTACTAACTGATGCATGGGTGCAATAGTTAGCTAAATCCTTTATAAATAAATAATGCTAAAACATATTACTTTATAAACAAATAAACCAATATGCCACGTGGCATTGCCACATCATACCAACCCGACACAGATGGCATTGCCACGTCGGACCAAACAAGCAATGCCACATGGCATTTTTGTGCCATGTGGCATTGTCAGGTCAGCGACATGACAGTGTCGTTAGTCTAATCGTTTGAGAGGGGACAAAATGTCCAAAATTAAGATTTCAAGGGGCAAAATGTCCTAAATTGAAGTTCAGGAGGCATGACGTCCAAGCGCTACAAGTTCAAGGGGGAAAATGGTACTTTTGCCATATATATTGTAAACCTCCCTAGTAGAGCTGTCAAAAGCTGACCCGAACCCGATTAACCGCCCAACCCGCCCGAACCCGTAACCCGCCCAACCCGATTTGACTACAAAAAGTCAACAACCCGAACCCGCCAGACCCGAAACCCGACTAACCCGTGACCCGACTGACCCGTGACCCAAATAACCCGAAACCTGTATGACCCAAAACCCGTGAGACCCGAGACCCGAATGACCCGAAAAATTGACCCGTTTAACCTGAGAATTTATAAGTTTACCTATTTATATTATAAATTATCATTTATTATTTAGATAAAATCTATATTGTAAATTTGTAATTCAATGACCTTTACTTTATAGAATAAAAAAATAGAATATAGAAAATAGAATAAACTCTTTTTGTTTTTTAATTTCTATTCTATATTATATATGAAGATATATAATATATCTATTAGAATAACAACAAGATTATTAACAAAATTAAAATAACATGATTATTATAAATTATCCTCATATATAATATAATATAATATATCTAATAGAATAACAAGATTATTAAATTAATAATTGCCAAAATTAAAAAAATGAAAAAAAAAATTAATGAAGCAACTTAAAAAGACAAAGTTATTATGGATATTTAGATTTACATATTATAGTAGGGTTTATAAAATTTAAATATATTGAATAAAAATATCAAATAACTTTGAGTATTAAACATTTAAAAGAAAAAAATAAGAAAATTGACTGACCCATTTGACCTGAGACACGAATGACCCGAAGTCTAAACACAAACCCGAATAACCCGAGAAGCGAATGACCCGAAACCCAATTAACCCGAGACCCGAATAACCCGAGACGCGAATAACCCGAGACCCGATTGACCCGAAACCCGATTGACCCGAACCCAAATGACCCGAAACCCGAATGACACGAAAAAAACTGACTGACCCATTTAACCCGAACCCAGATGATCCGGACCCGAAACCCGCCCAACTCGCCCAGTTGACACCTGTACTCCCTAGTAATTTATCCAGCCTGAAAACCAGACAATGTTATATAATTTGTATGATATATTTATACTATATTAAAAAGTACCTCTTGTAAAACTTTTGAATCGCCCAACATACCCGTATTTTTCGAATATATTTCTTAAATGCCATTGTTTAAACTTTTTATAATTTTACTCAACTAAAAACTATATTTTATTTAATTAAATGTAATATCCTTATAATTATTTAATTTTTACCATTTTACTATTTTAATTAAAAACTTATATATATTAGAAATTTTTAAATATACTTTTATAGTTTTACTCAACTAAAAAGTCTATCTCTTATTTAATTAAATCTAATATCCTTATACCTATTTTATTTTTACCATTTTACTAATTTAATTAAAAAACTTAGCTATATTAGAATTTTAAAAAATATTTCTTAAATGAAATTGTTTAATTTTTACAGTTTTTTAGAAATAAAATTTTACAGTTATTCTACTAAAAACTCTATTTTATTTTTTGGATCCATTTCAATTATAATATAAACTAATAAAAGTATTATTATCAAGTTTAAAAGTAAAAATAAGTTACCTAATCATTAATTATTCATATTTTTTTAAACTAATTAAGTTAAAAATTTATTTAAAATTTAATTATTGTGATTGACCATTTTCTATTTTTGGAGCATGTATTAGTAGTTTTATGTATTGGAGTGTATAACAAGAATTTAAAGTTTTAAAAATAAGAAGAAGAGTAACATGCAATTATTTCCTTTGACTTATAAAGTTTAGAGGAGTTGACAAAAAAAAAGTGAATCGGGCAGGTTGGATGGGTTCGGGTCATTTGGGTCAAAGTCAAATGAGCCAAGTAATTTTCTCGGGTCATTCGGGTTCCGGCTCATCTGGGTTCAGGTCATTCGAATCTCGGGTCTGCTGGGTTTAGGGTCAGGCGGGTTTGGGTTATGGCCTCAGGTCACTTGGGTTCTGGGTCATTCAGGTTTTGGCTTTTCGGGTTTAGGACTCAGATCAGTTCGGTTAGCCTTGCATTTTCTAATGTTAATTCTTAAATTTATTTAATATCTTTATTATTCGATTTATTTTACAATCCATTATCGGTGAAGTTTTGCAAACTGCATATATAGGGTTAAAGAGTTGTTGCGCCAAAAATCCCTTTGAATGGAGTTTTTGCGAGGAACTCAATGACAGCGCAGGGCGTGCCAGTTATTTTGCTGAAAATGACAAAGAAGTAGTAAAAACATTTTGTGGTGCGCGCAGCACAGGAAAAGTAAATCAGAGCGAGTGAATTGCGGGAACTGGATCAAAGTCACACCGGAGCATTTAAATCATTGATCCCAAATTAACTCGAATGCATTTGAAAAGATTTCTTGCCAAAGAAAAGAGATTGAAATAACAAGCTGGTTGTTATTCATATGAAAAAGAGAAGTAACAAATATTTAACGTCCTGAGACGATGCTGAAAGTAAAGAAAAATTGTTTTAACGTCCTGAGACGATGCTGAAAGTGAAGAAAAACTGTTTTAACGTCCTGAGACGAGATTGAATTGAAGAAAATATTGAAGAACGAGGCTGACTCGTGTAGAAAAACGATAATTTTGTAGGGTTGTTGCATGAAAATGGCGTTGGGCCAGAGAGAATATAAGCGCGAAGCTTAGTTTTAGCTGTAGGAGCTTTTGAGAGAGGCACTGAGCACCAAAAAATGAAGGGGGAAGACCCTTTATATAGGGGTCGGCCTTGCCTTGGCTACCAAGGCCGACGGCCTCTGCTTATGCTTGCTGACTAAGTATCTTTCTAATCTGACTGGCCCTTGCTTGATTCACCTCCTTTTTTGATGATTCAAGGAACCTTCCTAGAAGATTTTTAGGAGATTTGATGCAATCTTCTTCCAAATTGGTCACCAAGGCCGGCCATCATCTATCCCATATGCCCAAGACGCAATCTCCTCCATTCTGACACAATCCGACATGATGGGGCTTGATTCTCCTGCACTGTAATCTTGATTTGCTTCCAAAAATAGCCAAATTGAATCCAATATTCAACCAACAGCCCCACAGCCACGAAATACAGTATATCTTGGCCTATTTGGCCCTTAGTTAGGTCAAAGCAGCAATTGGATTCAAAACAGACTAAACCGGGGTGAAAAGCCCTATGTCCTTAATTGAAAGAAGTGCAAAAGTTATCATAAAATGGCCGAAATGAGCAAACAACGAAATTAACTTCCTTCATCCATAATATGACATATCTAAAATGACTTTATAAAAATAAAGTCAAATTGAGCTCCAATTTGACCTTTTCCGAGCAGTTGTCCTTATTTGAAAACAACGGAAAAATCATGTCGGGGCTCGGATTGAGTCCAAATTTCACCAACATGGTTCGAATATCATCTTAAGACCATGGGAGAAGTTCTGGTCCAAAATTGATATCTCCATCATAGTGAAATTGGTTTCGTACCCCAACTTGTCCTTAATTGAAAAACGTGAATAAGTTTTTCTTCTTAAGTCCGATTGAGATGAAATTTTGCCTAAATGATCTATGAAGTTCAAGGATCATCATGGTGTGTTCAATTTTGGAATCGTACCACTGTAGTCCTCTCAATTGCATCAGTTTCGTGTTTTGTCCTTAATTGAGCAAAATACAAAGTTGCAAATATGACCTAGATGATCAAATTAGGGCATGGGCGGTTGGGTTTAGGCCTTATTTCACCACATATGATATCATATGTCTAAATTAGACATGGCACAACATATTTCATTAAATTAGAATGGTCGTCACATAAGAATTAAGCCTTCGTCAGAATTGAAGATCAAATAAGATGACTTTTAATTCTTTTCTGACCATCATTATTGAATTAAATAATAATTATAAAATAATTATTATTTTCCAATAATTATTCCTAATTTTAGGCCCAATAATAGGAAATTAGAAAAATAGAATTATTTTCCTAGTTAATTTAGAATCAAGGTGGTCAAAATTCAGATAAAACTTAGGAATTTGAGATTAAATTTGAACCACTCATCTTGATTTCACAAGTCAATTTACAATTTTACCCAAATTGTAAATTGAGGTATCAACAAGAGTTGGCATGTGTCCCTTTATATATTAATTTTGAATATTAAATACATAATTAATTATGAAGTGGGGTATGTGTTCAAATAAATAAATATTGGATATATAATATCTAAATTTATGTCTAATAGAAAAAAATTGTCAAGAAATTACTAATTAACTCGAACTTCCTGGCCGCGCTTCGCGTGCGGCTGTTTTATTTTAAAAAAAATTCTTTTAAGAAAATTCAGTTAAGAAATGAAATTTTGTTGTGAAATGATAACAAAACAAAGCAAGGGAGTAGAGAATTGAAGTATGGAAAAGACAAGAGAATAGAGAGACAATAGAAAATGTAGAAGAAGAAAATATGAAGAATGAGAGAAATTGTTCTTATTCATCTTATTCCATAACAAAGTATGTGGCCTATTTATAGGCACATAGATACATACATCACCATAAATATAAGGGGATGAATTTGGTACATGAATAAACCAAGTCATCAATCTTATCCATGCTTTAATTAGATTCATGGACATTCACAACATACATGTATATTCATAACAAATTTATAATTAATTTTATAATTATTTGATAATTTATTTTATATAGAAAGGGGATGAATGTCTTTTAGTTTTTTCAAATTAAATGAATACAAATATAATAAAAAAAATTTAGAAAATTAACTATTGACACTTGTCAAAAAAAATCAAATGCCATGTGGTTCTCAATGAGAACCTTGCTCATAAAATTAATAGTAGGTTTAATTTAATTATTATTATTTATGATCATTATGTAAAAAAACAAATTACTAGTTATAAATTTATCATAAATTTCATATACCTGATTTAGTATTTATTCATATATAATAATTGTTCATATAATGAATTTTAGCAAATTTAATCATAATAGGTAAAATTATAACAATAATATAAATTTTATTGAATAAATCATAATTTATAATGGTTAAAATTTATAACAATGTGGATTTTATTGAATAAAACATAATTTTAGTTTATAGTATTCTTGGGTAATCCAGGTTAACTTCTCGGGTCATTCGGGTTACGGGTTTGTCGAGTCTAGGTAGGACAGGTTCGGGTCGTTTACTTTCTCTGGTCAAATGGGGTTCGACCAGGTTATCGAATTTGTATCAGATCGTTTACTTTCTCTGGTCAAATGGGGTTCGACTGGGTTATCGAGTTTGTATCAGGTTGTTTTACTTTCTCTGGTCAAATGGGGTTCGACTGGGTTATCGAGTTTGTATCAGGTCGTTTTACTTTCTCTGGTCAAATGGGGTTCGGTCAGGTTATTGAGTTTGTATTAGATTTGACAACTCTACTTATAATTAATTTCAATTATTATTTTAATTTTCTTCTAATTTAAACACGATGGATCACGTGCAAAGCACGTGGAAGTGAATACTAATATAGAAAAAAATCTAAATATTCTTCTAGAATTCTAAATCAATGTCCCTTTAATTATTTATTATAATTTTATAGCAAGTCTTTGTTTATGTTTCTAGAATTGCTGATGCATTAACTAAAACTTTAAAATACTGATTGATTATCATTCAAAGACTTCCATATCATAGAAATCTAAATTATCCAACCCTAGCTTGAGAAACTTATAACGATACATGCGCATTATTGACATATATACCTTTTTATTTTCTTATAATTAGAAATATTACAACATGATCATTACACAGTCATCATATCATCTCCTAAGTTTTTATCTTTTCAAGTATAATTAATTAACTATATATACTCAATATAATAACTAGAA
>AWWV01001050.1:0-17739 GCA_001974805.1 Corchorus capsularis | reverse complement strand
GAGAGAGAGAGAGAGAGAGAGAGAGGGGCGACATTGTTGACCAGTCAGATTTTATCATCCCTTGTTTCTATAACTCTCTCTCCATAATCTCTTCCATAATTTTGGTCACGACATGGCACGTGTCGTCTCGAAACCTCTGCGTTACACCGAACCCGATTCCTCGTCAACATCTTCTTGTGTTTCATACTTATATTTTCATTTTTTTAGTATAAGATTGGGGTTCTTTTTTTTTTTTTTCAAATTTAAAGAAAAAAATAGTACTATATTTTTGGGGTGACTGTGAAGTGTGAAGTAAGCAGTATAAGCTTGGGGGAGCGGTTAAAGTAGTCCTTAAAACACACCTTTTGGGGCATATAGAATCTCCCTTCAAGGTGTCCTCGTTTTTGCTTATCAAGGGCATATGGCCATAAAAATTCTATAAAATAATACCGTATATATAGTAATTTTTGTAAAAATTATATAATAGGAATAGATAAAGTAAAAAAAGTATGGGAGTTGGGATGTCCACACTCCACACGTGAAAGCATATGTTGCACCATTTTCCGGCTAGATTCCTGCAGGGTACAAGTTAGATTTGTGGACAGAGTCGTCGGCACCTGGTGAGCCATATGAAACATGATCCTATCTACGACAAATCTTTTAATTTTGGATCTAATTTCAAAATTCGTGTGTGTTTCAGATCAGAAATTGCCAAAGCAAGCACCTTAATTATACTAATTAATTAGCAACTTAATTAAGAGCATGTAATTAATTAATTAATATATTTGGTTATATACTAACCTATAATTATATTAATGGAAGAAGTTTCATACGACTTAACCAAAGTTTCGGGTTGAATTTTTAAGAATGAAAACAAAAAAAACAAAAAGACGTGAAGAGTGAGCTTCCCCGACCAGTTTGAGGTTTGCACACACAACTTAATAATAACTCCCAATTAATCGTAAACCAATATGATTACTTGATATTTAGTGTATATATACACCCTAATTGAAAACTTTGATAATCGTAATTAATTACTTTAATTATGTATGAATATTGTCCAACATATAGTCAAATTAAATGATAATATAGATTCACCCCGGTCAGCCCCCATGTGACCTCTAAAACCCATGCATGTTACAAACACATTTGAAGGTTCTTTTAACGCAATTTAGTATACGTATACGACACAAATACAGATTTGCTATTAGAAGTATATGTGTATATATATATATATATACATATATGTATGTATATCTCGAGAAAGATCACACTAAAAAGTTGTTAATTTTGCATGTTTACTCAATCATATATATACCAAAAAGCTAGCTATGGAAATGCTCGATCGATCTTCCCAATTTTTAGCTGTAATTTTTTGTTTAAAGCATAATTAATTAATTATCTTCATGAAAGAAAATATAAAGCATAATTCATTTACTTTTTCTTTTTTTGCATTGAGATAATAATTCGTTTACTTGATCTCACTATAGTCTATAGGTTTATGTATAAGTCAAAATAAAAAATGATTACTGCTAATTGCGGAAAATATAGCCGGAATGAATCATATATATTTTAGGTCAAAATGTGCTAAATGTTCCTTCATATATAGTATATATGATATGATTACTTTGAAATGTGTTAAACGCATAATTAATTTAGGTTAATTTTAGGGTCAAATCATGCGTACGTACTTACATATAGTTGTGAACTCTTTTTTCTCCTTCTTCATTGCAACTAATAATTATGATCATTAATTTTGGCTAAAATCTCAATTTGGGCCCTGAACTTTGTCAAAAGGGTCAAATAAGTGTCCAAACTATGAAAATGTCAAATTAGTGTCTGAACTTTTTGATTTGAGTCAATTCAGTCCAAAATGTTAGATTATAAGTCTGTTAAATGTAAATAATCCAAAACATTTTGGACTGAATTGGCCCAAATCGAAAAGTTCAGGCACTAATTTGACATTTTCATAGTTTGGGCACTTATTTGATCCTTTTGACAAAGTTTAGGACCCTAATTGAGATTTTAGCCTTAATCCTTACAAAGACCATCTAATTATTTGCATTAGGTTTCTGACTTTGAGTACTTTTGAATAGCAAGATCCCATCCCAGCACATAATTAACGTTAATATATATAATAACAAGCGTCTGTCACGCTAATAAACTTTTAATTAATTATATATGTACTACTATTTATGTATAATTATATATATTATTCGATTCAATCCTATATAAGTTTAAGCATTATTATAAATTAATTAAAGTTTAAGCAAAATGAAGATATCATATATTATTCTCAGTAAGCCTTGCTCGTTAATTAATAATAGGCAATTTATACAATACACCGTCAGTGGAGTTTAGCAGACTACACAAGCGGGTCTTAAAGGGTGACATGTGTCCCTTAGGGACTAGATTGAAATATTTAAAACATAAATAATTCAAAAAGGGGACATGTGTCAATTCCACAACCCGCTTGTGGAGTCCAAAATTTACACCGCCGGTGTATCATATAATCACCCTTAATAATATATCTACATTTTGTTTTGATTAAATTCTGATAAATATGAACACCTAAGTTGTTAGCTCAACTGATAAGTGTACCGTGTCTGGATCGTGAGGTCCTGGGTTCAAGTCTCACGGAATGTGAGTTTAGTTTGTAATTTGTTTATTTGTGTATTTGGTAGGTAGATGGTTTATTTATCTTATTTAGATGTTTGGGCATATAGAGATTTATTCTGATTATAATGAGATTTAACATGTACTAAAAAAAATTCTGATAAATATGAAGTTGTAAAGCTGGCCATTTTCAGTCCCGATTTCAGATTTTCAGTAGTATGAAGAAGAAAGATATATATCACCAACATAAAAACAATTTATGCTGACATAATTACAACGAGATTTGGTGGTGTGTGTAAGGATTTTAAATGCTGATCTTTCATTAGAATTTTACCATATAGTATCAAACAATAGTATTTATTAATTTTTATAATTAATTAAGTAAGTGTGTGTTTGTGTGAGGGAAGGGGTGTCTTCATGCAAAGTAGAATCTTCGCCAGTTAATACTCTGATTAATTAATTAGATTCCTGAAAGATCTTTTGATTTGAAGTAAGTTGATAATTAATTATAATCAGAGAGTGTACTTGAGCAATAGTATATTAATATATTATACTATTTAATTTGAACAAGTTGCAATTTGAACGTGATTTCTCAAGATCTCAAAAAGTTGGGTCAGAATCCATAATTGTACGATCCATCTTACACATGGTAAATGATGTATTCTAATTTAAGTTTAATATTAAAAACTTAATTATAACTATTATTATAAGATTAGTTTTATATCTTTTCTTTAGGAATTTGCCAATTTGTAGGCAAATTATAGTAGTAATATATATTTTTCTACATATTATTATAGTGTTGTTGCCTTGTTGGTGAATCCAATTGACATGTTTACACGTAATTTTTTCGAACTAATAAAACTAAAGTACTCCCCACTGTGTCCTACTAACAAACCATCTAAATTCTAAAGTGGTAATTATTTATTTATATATATATGCTTACACTCATCTACAATTAATTTTAACTTTTCTGATCGTTTTGATATTTTGGAACACATTTTAATTTTCGAAATTAATAATGTTCGATTTTTTAATTTCTAGAGTAACTATAATAATTTGCCGGTCATGTATCTTATGAGGAAATAGAATTCAAATTTTAGAAGAGCGAAATGCATGTATATTTTCACACTTCATACTTTCTACATTTGGGTAAATTTCGCTTTTAAACCAAACCCTAAGTACTAAATATGTTTGTAATAATCAAGGAAAAGGAAATCCAAATATTAGAAAAGTTTGATATATATAAAATAGTATCACATTTTCACATTTTCTTTATTGAAATAGTATCACATTTGAATATATATGTTTGAATTATCATCTCTTTATCGTTTATTACTATGAGTCAATTAATAATGCAGAGACTGTATAAAGTATTTGAAAATGTTAAGGGTAATTAGCTATTGAAGGAAAGTCTACACTCTTCTAATTTCCAATTTTAGACAGCGCAAACACTTGGAAATAACTTGAAAAGGTAATTCTTTTTATGAATAGTTGGCCAAAGGACAAGGGAACAATTAACATTGACAATTTAATGAGGCCATGTGGTGGCCCTTAGTAACAACAGCAAGCTAATAGTCATGAAGATAATAATGAATATAATAATATTATTCATGTAATTTGAGATTGAGATCCCAAATCTCATGGAGTATTCTCTATAGCTGTATATCTTGGAACAATAAAAAGCAAATCTCATGCGCTCAAATACAAATTTAATTTGCAAAGACTCTCTCAAATCACTTGATTGATTACTACGTAGAAACAATGGTTTAATTTAATGTACAATTTAGCCCTCAAACTATATTAAAGGGATAATTTAATCTCTGCAATTGAAAAAATTATTAGGTGGGATGGACTCACCATGTCATCTATGGGACCAATCAATGATATGAAGACAGCTCATCAATTTTCCTGCAATTGGGTCATCAAAACTTGATTTTGGATGATATGGCATGAATTCGACGGAATTTGATCACATCGATGCCAATGCGCTATGGCCTAATGGAGCCATTAACTAGGAGATCAAGTTTGTCATCAATTTTGGGTCAATTTATCTAAAAATCATTGAAATTCGATAATCAAATTGTTTCAAATAAAAGTTAAATTATGCCACATTGAGACATAGATTAACCATGAGCAAAAAGTTTTAGTATATTATATATATATATAGAAGTAAATTGGATATATAGTATTTTTTTGGTTCATGGATATATTGGCGTCAACACATAATAATGGAAGAGCCAGCCATGTGAGAAATTTATGTTGGCCAATGTTGTCAATAAGTAGCATGGCAAGCCACGAGAGTGGCCATTTGCAGCCCAAACGGCTGACCAATTGATGTAGTTCAAACCCCAGACAAGTAGTCCTCTGTTTTCTTTAGTATTGTATTTCCTAGTCCTTTAATTTCTATTTATTGCCTGCCCAAGTTAAATAATTCTCTCCTATCTCACTTACATTTTGCATATGTAGAAAAAACTAAGGCTTACAACAATATAACGTCAGCATAAAGATGGACTAAAAAGTTTAGGATATTGATATAAACATAAATAATTTATATATAATAAATAAATTCCATGGAAAATCAAAATAATGAAGTTAAAAATCAAAAATAAAAAGAGTGTTATGTATTCTAATGAATGATTGTTCGAGATGATTAACAACGACATTTACTATCTTATATGAAACTGAACTCGATAACCTTGAATATATATAAATTAAAAGAAAAAACTGAGTTTTTTTCTTTTTCAATTAGCCACGAGAGAGAATATACTCCCTCTGTTTTATTTATATGTCATCACTTTGGTCAAACAATTTCAACTTTGATCATTATTTAAAAGAAAAATATGTAGAACTAAAATTTCAAAAAATATACTTTGAAAAGCTTGTGTTTCAAAGTTTATGAGAATTATTTTAAAATTTTATTTTGGTTTATATATTTTTTTAAAAAAATGGTCAAAGTTGAAGTTGTTTGACCGAAGTGATGATATATAAATAGAAACAGAGAGAGTAGTTAATTACATATTTAATGTCGGTACAATAGTGATCAAATTCTAGTTTTGGGTCTTTAACATATAATAATACTTATATTTTTTTGCATGTTTTTGGTTTTTTGTTTCTAATACCAAATGGCAAATAGCTCCATTAGCTTCTTCTTGTTTTTGTTTGTTTGCGAGGCTTTGAAAAACTTTGATCATTAGCAAACGTTACAATAGCCCATGATGAATTTGGACCGATATGAGAAAACCAGACATTAAAATGTGAATGTCTTTGCTCCATATTCATGTGACTATTAACTTTGTTGTCTCTCATAATAGTCAATCCCTTTGAAATTGACCCCAAAAGAAAAAGGAAGAAACGAAACCAACTCCCAAAATTTATATAGCTCTACTATAGCTAAATGAGAAGAAAAATTTGAAACTATGTGGTCCAAATTTGATCTTCATAATCAAACCTTTGTGCCATTGTCTTTGCCATTTAGCCATGTGGGATGTTCCCCTTTGCCTTGTTTCAGACATCTTGAAGCCTTAAAGTGATGCATCCTAAGACTGCAGCAGCCCCTAAAGTCGGCAGCCCTGCTTTCGTCTGCTTCTATTGCAACTTTGATTCTTAGATTTCGGTCCCATTTTTTCTTTTTTTGGTGTAAAACATAGGTATGTCTATTTTAAATGGTCTACGACTAATCCTGTTCGAGCTAGATCAACCCCGAACATGTAATTCATGATGAACCGGTGTCTGACATCCTAGTACGAGTTCATGTATATATATGACATGGTCTAAGACAAGACAACAATTTTAACTTGTTCATTGAATGATATATATATATATATATATATATATATATCATTGTTGAATCATGCATGGAAATTACTTGATGATATAACTATATAACAAAAGGAAGATTACAAGAGAAAAAAAATCATGAAGGATTAATATTGAAATAATGGGAATGCAAATGCATGTTCTAGGCACTAATGGGGACAAGAGAATCCAAATTTGTCAAGTGTAAAGTGAAAAGTTAGTTTGGGTTTCTCAAGAACAACAAGCACATGTAATGTTTTGGCTATGAATTAATTGCAAGCTTTAAATATAAAATGATGGTCTTTTTTTCTTTTTTTTCATTTTTTTTTTGGGTTTGCTGATAGAAATGTGGCAGAAATGAAAAATTTGCAGAGAGACAACTGAAACGGTTAATAGATGGAGAGTCATAATCGATGTCTCAAAATTATAGCTTACTCAATCATACATGTGATTATGATATGATCCCCATATTGTTGTAGGCCCATTAACCTATCAAAAAAAAGTCAAAATGTTTGATTTTGACATACTAATCTTCATCACTAAACACTTTCCCAAAACTCTTCTTTCATCATTCATCTTTGTCTGAAATTTCTCAAAATTTTCCAATTTTGGTGACAGTAAAAGTCTAAAGTTAGAATGAAACAACTGTTTGGTAAGTAATTCTTGGTACCTAAAAAGGAGAAGTGAGCAGTTAAGTTGATCATGTTTCTGCCTAAACACATTTCCCTACTAATTGATGTCACTATCTTATCTGGAATGGTGAGAGCCACATATTTCTGCCCTGAATATGAAGAAATGGAGCAACAACATTAATCCTTACAGTATCTTTTTCTAGCAAAACATACATAAAACCCTGAAGATAGGCTTCTATTTTGATGAAAGTTTTCAAGGGCTTTGGTCCTACATGTTTTCCAAAAGATTGGGTTTCAATCATATCAGCAATAACACAAGACAATTCAGTATACCAGTGAAATTACTCATTCTCAATGCAATTTGCCAATTTTCATATAGGATGATGTTAGATTCTGGTAGCTAAACAACATATGAAATAAATCCTCCAAACCGAACTAAGTCGATAAAATGCATGCTTTTGAATATGATGAATTCTCTTTCGGTAAGTAAAACATAATTGAGAGCTGAACAGATCTGTATGATAATCACGCGTATAGATATAAGTATATAATATTATGATTCAAGTTAAGAACTTTGATCTATGGGTTTTGAATACATATCCTCAGTTCAGGCTAATACAATGAACACCCTTAGTTTCAAACATTTCGGGATGGATTTCAATCATAATCCATAACCCATCATAGTTATTATTAGCAGAAAGTGACAGAACTTTCACTAGGTCAACAGCCATCATTGTCACAGAACCAATCATCAAGCATGAAGAAGAAATTAGAAGCAAATTAATGTGAAGATACACATTTTTTCCTTCTTTTACCATACTTTTTTTTGGGAACGGCTAGGTACAAAGTATAGAAAACTTGTTGCTCACCATTTTTCTACCAGAATTAGTATCTGCAATGTTGTCTCTGACTTTATACAACAGCAAGAAGGTCTCTGAAACCTATGTGAATCATAACCTTCTCCATTTGCTGATCCAACTGTCGCTTAGAAATTCAAGGGAAGCATTTCATTCGCTGCAATAGCACCAGATTAGTATTAAGCTTTATCAAAATAATCAAATGGTACCGATTTTAATTACATGTTAATCAGGACTTAATCACCTGTCTTTCAATTTCAACAGCAGATGCAGCAAGCCTTCGCTTCAAGATACCCCTCTCCTTTTCGCAGCTCTCCAACTCGGTATCTAAAATCAATGAAAATGAGCGGTAATAACAAAATTTTCACATTATTATTAGTATTCTAACTTCCATATCAAAATTAAGCAGAAAGAACATGAGTTGTAAGCCATGTTCAATTTTAGAAACATTCCCCATTGGCACACGGTATTGTCGCTGATTAGTTGTAAACAAACATTTGTCTTCCTGACTACCAAGCAGAACGATGCTATTATTATCCTTTACAAATTCTTACATAGGCCATAACGGCTGATGAGGAAAATGAGTCTTGGGGCAAAAGTATGATTCATCCATCATGACCTAGAACTCATAGGCTCAAATAAAACAATGAAAAAAGACCTCATGCCAAACAAGCATATGAATTGTGTTTAGTTGATCTCACACTTATAGCCAATGTTAGGTCATCATCATGAAAAACCCACAAGTTGATTGGCTTGGTCCATGTATTAAAGTTTACTTCTAGAGACCACTTATCAAGTTTCAAAATAAAAGCTTAAATATTAGATGCAATGAATCAAGCTCAAATAATGCAGGACTCAAATTAAAATATATATCAAAAGAAGCTGCTTAATTCTCACCATAATAGTAAGATGACAGAATTGTGATGCGCTCTGTAGGCTGGAAGAAGATAGATAAACATAAGTTAGCATACAAAGGCTAATAAGAAGATCATAAGATTCAGAATCAGAACTGACTGCATCATAAAGGAAATATATCATAGGGTGAAAGTCTTATGATTATAAATGACTGGAAGATCCTGATTTTCAGCTGTATCTAGTATGCCTTAGTGTCTTCCCTCTTGGTTTATCCCTTTTCTTTTCTCTTAATTTACTGGTAAGATAGATTATTTGAGTTAATTATTTAAAAAGAAATCCCCCCCCCCCCCTCCCCCCGCAATGTTACCATTTACAAAAGCAAATAAAATGGTGCCATAAAGTTGTACAAAAAATACCTAATCATCAAGGAACTCACTAATGTTGACTATAAACGATTGTTTGAAGCAAGGTCATATCTTCTGAAGTTAAAGGTCACTAGAGATGCAACTAACATGGCAAATATGGTAAATAAAAGTTTCTAAATTTTCTTTGCCTTAGAGAGAATAGCAGGAAGAGTTCATATATATACCATTACAAAGATACCCTCACGACGTGTAGGAACTTCCTCAAGCTTTCTCAGAGTCTCATCACCTTTAGTGACTTTACCGAATACCGCATACTGAAAAGATAAACAGAAGCAATTAAGCATACTATCTTGTTATATAAGCCATGAAATAAATATCTGCAATGATGCTCAGTATGTGTGACTAGAATACCTGCCCATCAAGATGAGGGGCATCTCCAAGAAGCATTGAAAATGAGGATTGTGCACTGTCTGGATCAGAATATCTACACCAAACCAAAATATGATGCCATATAATCACATAAAAGGAAATTAAACAAGCAGAGAAAGATCAGAATAAATATGTCTAGCAAAGTTCAACTGAAATAACAAGTTACTCACTCTAATTTTCTAAGTTCTACCACATTGTACAGGAGTTTTATGTAAAATATGACAAAGTCAGGATTAGATGGCATGGTTCATAGTTTAGGTCCGAAACCGTGAACAGATATCTTACTATCACTGTTTTCAAAAATAATTTAGATTATAAGCTAATCAACATGAAAGCTTCTCCTTTCTATGGCTCATTAGCTCTTCCCACTCCAAGGTAAGAATCAGGAGGTCGCATTCCATTAAAGAATTTTATTTTTTTTTGGCCAAAACATACCATTAAAGAATGAGGCTCAAACAAGGTCATACCAAGTTTCACCAATAAAAGAGTGATGTGTAAAATTAGGACATGATACGATGTCAATTTACCACGGGGACGGGGGGAAGCCCAATCAAAGCACAATCTAAAAGGCATTAGGTCTAGAAGAAATGAATAAGTCAAAGGCTTATAAAACAATCTGAGAATTTTATGATCCAGTTGATTTAATGCCAAAGTAAATTCATTATATTCGTTCCGCAAGTGAGGACCCAAGGGACAGAGTGAGGAAAAAGAAACCAACATTATCAACTTTAAGGTGTTTTTACCTCCCCATAGAGAGAATGCCTCTCACATGTTTCACATCACTAAATTCACCAACAATAGTCTTTTCAGCTTCCCTTCTTTGCTCCTCATTCATGGGAGCTGATCTTCCACCTGCAACATCTGCAACTTGGGCAACAAACCCTTTATCAACCTGCAACAAATTTCATAAAAGATTAAAACTTTCCCAAATCACAAATTACATTCATCAGTCAACTTAGCAACCAAAATCCATTCTTTTGTCAAGTTTCAACCACATACCCTGAAGAAGTGATTGGTGTTATAGCAACCAAGACGCACAAGCTTAAAAATGTGATCAACAGTTTTGGGTGCAACACTTGGGTAGAATCCAAATTCAATGTCTCCAAAATTTGTCTGACAATACAAAAACCCAAATAATTAAAAAAAAAAGTCCCATTTACTCCATAATTCACAGCATAGAATATCAAACAAGCTAAGTAATGCAAATGAAAGTATAACAAAAAGGGAAGATTTTGAGCCAAATCCCAGAACCCAAAAGGAGAAACATTTTATTGAAAGTGAAGTCAACAGAACTCAAAGGGACAAAAGAAAGAACCTGGAAAACAACACGAGCAGAACTAAGCTGTGGCTCTTCAGACAAAACACCACCAACATTAGTAATTACAAAAACTAAACATACCCAACACAAGATCTTCATCTGTTACTTTCCCTTTAGATTTTTTTTTTCTTTTTTGGCGCTTGATCTAAAAATCGGGTTTGTCAACTCTACACTCTCTGCCCGTTTTCCCAACTGCCGAAAATGATCATTCCTTTTTTTTTTTCCCAAAAAAAAAAATCCTCTATAGCTTATTGGGCCAAGTCGGCTAATTAAGATCCAATAAGGCCATACGGCTGGGCTGACACTTGATAGCAATATAGCCCTTTTTTTTTTTAATACAACTCCAAACACCCAATTGGTTCATTTTCTTCATAATCCAATTTGGATCATCAAATCAAATTCTCTAGTGTGCATAGAGTACTCTAAATAACAATATAGACTAGAAATTTTGTTTTTTTTAGGTATGATTCTTTTTTATATTTAAATCATTTTTAATTTAAATCTTGTTTTAAGCTAGTCGGTCCACCACCACCATAAGGGTAAATCTTTTCTAATAAAAATTTAGATGATCTTACTATTTGTGGTACGGATATATAATTATTTAAGCATTACTGTTAAAAGTGTTGAAAATTATATGAATTGATTGCTCATGTTTTCACCCAAAAAAAAAAAAAGGAGCTCATGAAAATTCAAAAGTGATCAATAAGCATCCAATAGATAGCTCCTCCTCCTCCCTCCCATATATAAAAGCCAAGGCCGCCGGAAACTGTCAGCCTCTTGATGGACCAAAGGGGCAAAGGGCCCCCACTTTAGTTTGACTAAATAGGCCCATGGCTCATCCTTTTATCCAAATTGGAAGCCCTTCTCTCTTGCTAAAATGGGCCCAATCATGGCGTGGCGTCTCAGTGTGCCCCTCCTCCTAATCCAATAAGTTATTATTGGCTAGTCCTATAAATTCTTTTTTTACTCCAAACAAGCAAGAATGATATTTCTAATCAATACGGAATTCAAGTGGTAAGTGCCTCGTTTCAATTTAAACGGGTTTTATTTTATGTTTGTAGTCATTATTGTGGGTAGATTCATCCACCAAATTCAGATACATTATGCGGGTCGAATCTGAATTAGTCAGAGTAAAACTCCGAATATTAAACAGAAAAAAAAATAGAAAATATTTCTAAAATTTTAATTCAATTATTTTACACGTGATCAAATTGCAGAATTATAAGTAAAATTGGTTGATTCTGAGTGCTTCCTTACTTGTTCCTTTTAACAAAAAAAAAAAGTCTCTAGTTCGAATATCATGAATATAAAAATTAATTATTGAAAGAGAATTACCTTATAAATAAATAGCTAACCCGACTAAGTAAAAGTTCAAGTTTGGCCAAGTTCCATTGGGGTTTTTGTTAAATTACTTTGATGATTTGATGGGGTCCGGGTCATATATGAATTGATGGTAATCTAAAATGGTTCATCGATACATTGAATATCTTCAAGAAATCAATATTGTTGAGGACGTTGCCATTTGCCAAAAACTTTGAAACACCACACATTCATTTCCAATAGCATTAAAACCGTGCTCGGCATAAATGAATCATTTAGAAAGCTTTGTGGAATTTATGTTCAATATTCAAATTTGGTCCTGTTTGGTAAGCAAGATAAGAAAATATATATTGAGAATTATAATTTGTAACCAATTACATCATTTTCAAAATGAATTGATCAATTAATTTTATGTATAATTTGCATTTTTCTTTTCTAACATATGAATTTTAATTAAAATGAAGAAGTGTTTAAAAAGCATGTTTGAAGGGCTAAGAAAAGCGTGCTTCATGTTAAGAAATGATTATCAATACACCATTATTATAGTACGTTTTCTAAGATAATAATAGCTTATTATTGGCTTATATATGTTGATTAGAACTTTGAAGGGTTTTTAGTACTTATAACTACACCATTGTGGCCCAAGGTTCGAGTACTATATATTGGGACCATATATTTAATCATTAATTCTAACATCTTGACTAATGACTACTAATATAATGTTTTTCACATGAAATTAAAAATAATAAAACATTAACTAACTTCACTATCACACATGTACAAGTCGAATGGGATGAGTTCGATGTCCTTTAAATAAGATGTTGGGTATAAATGAAAAAAAAAACATTATGAAAGTTTTCTCCTAATCAGGTTCTAATACAACTCGATTCTGAATTACTCGAAATTCAATATGACCATCAAAATATAAATATAATAATGTCTTAAACATGATGACTCGATACTAATCTTTTTCGGGTCGAGGCCGCTAGCACCTTAACTAGCAGTCTAGCACCAATAGGTAAATTTTCGATATTTAGAATCTTAGATCACCAAGTTCTTTAATTTGGGTTAATTAGAGGAAAAACAAAGGTATGTCATTAAAGAAATGGGACACACACACCAACCAAAGAAGCCATGATTGGAGAGCTATGCAATTGTTTGCCAAACTTATAGTTACAAAAGTTGGTTACGATCAGTTGCCCTATATATTAAATTGCAGTTTCTAATTAAGACTTCGTAAGTTTTCAATTCATCACGCAACAGAAACCAATACCCTAACTGATAAGAAAGGTTATACAGTTGCATATAGCTACAAGCCATAGCTAGCAACTATATATAATATTAGCATCAATCGATCCCTTATGATATTTACTATTATTCTTGTGGCTGAGATTCTTTCAACTAACGAAAAAAGGGAAAAGAAACAGCTAGAGAATTAACTTCCCATGACGAAACATCGCTTCTGAAAGAAGATTAGAACAAAATTTTCTTTCGAGATAGCAAAGTGACGGGCGCCAATATATGGAAAAGCTTGGTGGGATGAATTGAATCCCATTATTATGACTAGCAAAGGCAGCATTTATTCTTATTCATTTTTGCAAACTCAAAACGATCCAAAACCCTTATAATGAAGCAGCATGCATGCCCCCAAATTCAATGTCAATCAAATCCGAGATGATCATATTGAGTTATGTTCTGTGTTATCGAATCTGATTCCAAGATGGGAAAAAAAATTCTTGGTCCCTCAAGCATATATATAGAATGTTGTGTAATTTTATCGATTGTATGTTATCGTCTGTCTGACCAGCTGGTTCGATTCGTTAATTCATTGGCTTTGAAAAGTCAATATATAAGATGTTTTAGATGTAACTTGTAAGCATAATATCTATGTCCTAATTTGAAATGAGAATAAGCTTATAGGTTTGTCCTAAATTTATGATTGGCTAAAGCATATTGTTGATTGATTAGGTTAGAGATTGGACAAGGCTAAGAATAGTATAACCCTGGTAATGGGTTATAGATTAGCCTTATAAATTGGTTTTTGGCACAATGTTTTGTTTGTTGGGCTATCAACATCTAAAGTCAAAATGTGTTTGCAATAATATAATTTTACATTAATTGCATTTCTATAGAAAAAGATTAATAAATCCTACCTATATATATCTATTATTTCTTTCTAGAATGGAGAAATTAAAACATGCATGGGTGCCCAAAAAGAAACTAAAATTAAAGAAATTACCAAAAAAAAAGTATTCAACTCTCTACAGGATTAAGAGGGTAGGGGGCACACTAATTTTGAAAAAGTTAAGGGTTGATTATCTCTAATGAAAACACACAATTCACCCTTATCTATCTAATCAACCGACCTCAAAAAAGTTAAGCACAACCACACTAATGAACCCTTCTTTTAGCCCTCTCCTTTCCTTTTAATTTTCCCATTCTTCCATGTCATATCAAATTTGTATAGTTATTTTCTTTTTCTTTTGATTATTCATATGGTTGATAAAGATGATGATGATTAATTTTGTGTGAACACTAATAACCGAGATTAGTTAATCTAATGAAAGATTTCGGCGCGGTTTATTATATAATTATTATTTTGCTTATTCAAGACATACTCAATTACATGCAACCTTTTATAAGCTTTATGTTGAGAAATTGTCCTTAACTTTAACCAAATAAATGAGATATAAGTGGAGAGAATAAATGAAATGAAATGAAATAGAGAGTTTTACCCAATAGTAAAATCCAAAAAAAAAGTTGTTTCATTGTTATCAAAGAAAAAGTGATGACAAATAGTAGAAAACTTTTTGGTTTGGGGATGCAAAAGGGAATGAAGGCAATATATTGTCAAACTTTCAAAATCTTTTGTTTGGGGAAAGGTTAATGTGTGTCCCATGGAAAATTACTATTGTCTATAGGACTTGTCGACTACTTAGAGATTTTAGCAACAATAATTTGATTCCATCTCAAATAGTAATTATAATTAAAAGGGGAATATATTACATTATTGAAATAAGAAACAAACTTAATAATTGAGATATAGCTGTAAACATGTATTGCAAAAAAAATGGCTGTAAACATAAATCTTTTTTGTTGACATTCCAATTGTTAGAATGTGATACATTTTCTTTTTAATTTCTTTGATTTTTTTTCTTCTTCAACAAAGGAAAAAGAGAAAACTAAAGAATTAAACTTAAATAACTCTAGACCACAAATTATACCAAAAGTATTCTCATTTAACAAAATCAATTGAATCCCATTTGGAAGAATTTTCAAAGAACAAGATTTTAAAATTATGAGTTCAAATTCAAATACATTATTCTATGTAATCCCTAAAACAAGAATAAGGATTCCAATTAAGTTTCCAACTGCAAAGAATTTTTTAGCTAGGAAAGTTTTTAGCTAGGAAAGTTTTTAGCTTTAGATTCTGGCATTTAGCAAAAAAGATTAGTCTAAAAATCAAATCATTATTATAATATATAATAATATAATAACCTTTTGCAGAGGAAATCTTGCAAATGCTACTATATATTATAGATGTAATAAAACATTAAACTAAATCAAATTAACAAGCATAATGATAAATATCTTATGACATGGCATAATATGATTGGAAATAACATAAATATGCCAAGGGAAAAAGGGGATTTTGCAACATGGGTTGTCAAAACAAACCTTATAATAAAAAAATCACTAATTTAATTTATTTTTTAATAGATTGGAGAGCTTTTCAATCTCTCTTATTAGTGATTATACTCACTTACATCCTCTTCCTAATAATGGCCTTTTTTTTTTCTAGATACATCAAATCTCTTTAAAAAAAAAAAAGGGCCCCTCCACTAACCAATCTTCCAACTAATCTTCTAAGTCTATAAACCATCCACTCAATAGCAAACTACTCTAAAAAATTAAATTAAATTAAATTTAAAAAATTGAAAACATCGAATTTTAATTGACAAATGTCCCTCTATATGAACATGCAATGTTATTTTATTTTTTTTACTAGCACAAACAAAGCCGTGGAAGAAGAATATTATAAATTCCAATTCTTACGAAAATAAAATGAACCAAATCCAATGTGGTGTCAAAAACAACAGCTAAAGATTCTTTCCCACTTAATAAATTTATATTACTCTACAAACTACAAAGCAATGCCATGATTAGGAGAGGTCACTCATTCAAGGCTGCAAGATTGGAATAATCGATCCCTTCTTTTAGCCCTCTTTTTTCTTTTTGGAAATTTAGATGTCAATTACGGATTGGGCTCTCCTTGATTGCATTTTTTATTTTATTCTATATACTTTTTTAAACATATAATAATGATGATGATAATAAATCAAAAGCATAATTTTTATAAATAACACTAATTAAAAGTGTATTCGATTGTAATAACTTCTCCTCAGTTGCTCTCCTCCTTGAAGATGTTAAGATTTTAAAGAATTCTTTTGAATTATGTTGTTTTCAATATGTTAGCAGTCATGTCAACTATATTCCTCATGAGTTAGTTCGTTTTGGATTGTCATTATATGAAAAATTTATATGGATTAAGAATATGCCTTTTTGGATTCATGATACTCTTCAGACTTCAAATTGATTGTATTCCTTTTTTATTGTATTGAAAGTCCTGCTTTTTATCTAAAAAAAATGTATTGAATAATAATGAATCGAAAAGTACTTAAAATTGATCAAGACATGGATGGAGACCGGAGCCGTGGTAACATACTGTATATTTGATTAGCAAATGTTCCAAAGTCATGTCATTAATAGGGAGAAAAGCATCTAATCCTTGGCTTTTTAGAAGTGAAAGAGTTGATAAAAGCATGGGGAATTAGTGAGAGGTAAGGCAAAGTTTGATTAACACAAGATTAAAATTCAAAAGATGCTTTTTATAAAAAATAAATTAAAAAGGAATATATTAACAATGGTATAAAACTATAAATCCTTGGTATATTATTTAATTATTTATTTATATGGCGAAGTCATTGTCAAGGCCTTAAGGGCATAGTTGTTTATTAAATGGGTATTTTTATTTTTTATGAAACAATTTTTTAAATTGTTTTTATTTATTTTTTCTTTAAGAAAGTCGGTTTGCTTTGGTTAGGCGAAATTCACGGATTTCTTGTTCCCCTCTTTATTATGAGTGAAGACGACATAAAGCTAAACATTATCATCTGGTAGAAGGAAGAAGAAGTGTGCATATCAAAAACCCCCCAAAAATTATCTAAGTATATATATATTTTTTCTTTTTTGCTTTTTTATAACTACTATAACTCTATAAGCAATGCAAGAAGAAGGAAAGAAAGAGATATGGGGTTGCATTTGAAGGTGACGTTTGCCTAACAAAAAATGATTTTAGTTTTTTTTTGGGAGATAAATACTAAAATAATATTCTTTTCTCTTTTTTATTTCTTGTGGAAATGGGATTTATAAATAAAGAGAAAGAATTTTTTTTGAAGGGAAAGAGGCACAAAGAATACGTCTCTAATTGCTGACCTTTCCACTTGGCTTTTTGTGCTTATTGACTTAATTGCTCCAATCAAAGTGTCCCCTTCCACCTTGTTCTCTTCTCC
>AWWV01001039.1:0-16924 GCA_001974805.1 Corchorus capsularis | reverse complement strand
TTTTAAATTTCTGTTATGTTTTTGAAGGCAACGTGGTGCAAAGGTAACGGCTTCTGGCGCCAAAGCCCCCCTCCAATCTTATCCACATATTTCAGAAGTCCAATCTTCATCAAATTTCTTCACTTCTATTCTATGTTCTCAAATTGAAAAAGAAATAGAAAAAGAAAAAGGAAAGACAATAGTATAGTATAGTATAGTATAGTATAGTATATATATATATATATAGTATATAGTATATAGAGAATGAATATGATTGCTTCCTTGTCAAACTCAAAGCTTTCATTTCATTACTAATAAATCCCCGGCGCTTCGCCGCGGGTTTTCTTCTCCCATGTAAAAACAATTGGAGAAAAGATTGTTTTTTCTGTAAATTATTAATGAAGAAAAGATGTTTTTTTATGGACATCACTATTTGAGTTAAGACTTGAGATTCTTCTCAATTCAACATTTAATTTTTGTTTTTAATTATTAGTAGAGCAATGATTGAAAAAAGTTGACATATTTCTGAAAAAAAAAAAGACAACATGTATTCATTTTTAATCTTACTGAAATTTCAAATTGAATAACATCCATACAGAATTCTGTTGCAATAGTTTATATATTACATTTCAATTATTAATTTTATATAAAAACTTTGTAAAACTCAAACATAAAACATTTTCATGTTTTCTCCAAACCTCTGTACTTTGCTAAGCGATTATTTCCTGGTATAAGTTGCACAACACGTCTCATATCTGTATTCCTGTTTTCAGCAATTATTTCAAACAAAAATTAGAATTTCATAAGATGTTTTATACTAAAATTAATCTGAAGGGATTAATTTATTCCCGAAAAAAGCATGAGGGATTAATTTTATCCCAAAAAAACACAATGAATTTTTTGGATAATTAACCTCTTTACATATTGGGTCAAATTTCAGACCATATCCAACTGTTAGGTCAAGACAGGCTGGGCAGCGACAAGGCCCAAAAACCAAATACTGAATTAGTATTTTTTAAATTTCCGTTACGTTTTGAAGGCAACGAGGTGCAAAAGTAACGGCTCTGGCGCCAAAACCCCCCTCTTCAACCTTATCCGAGAATGAATATGATTATAACAAAGCCATTAATCCACCATTAAAGACATTTGAAACCAAATATATACTATTGATCAATAAAATAGGAGAACTGATATCAAGCCCAAATAATTTTAAAAGCTACTGGTAAATAGTAACACTATGGGTTAAGCATAGAAATTCCATTACCCCTTTTACAGCAAAAAACCCTTATAATCCGTCCATTTCAAAAATAAACTCACTTGTTCGATAAAATGGGATCTTCACCACACAGTCTCAAGTAAAAGGCAACATTCTCTGTAGATGTTATAATCACTAAGTTTTAACCCATCATCTACAAGCTGCTCATATTGAATTACCAAACATTGATCATCTGCAGGTATACCTGCCTTGTCCTCAAGTTTTGCTTTCAAACTCCCAATTGTATCTCCGCTGCTCACCTCAAAGCTCATTCCATCGCCCAGAAGCTGCCGGCCAAGTGCCCCTAATGACATAATGCGTATCTTGAAAGTACATTCTTCTTCAGGCACATATGATATGAAGCATCTCAAAGTGTCCCCATATCCATCACAAGAATCATGCTTAAAACACTGTAGAAATACAGAATTGTAAGTTAGAAGATAACCATTGCTCAACTTTCACAAGGGCTTTGTGTGTGTATTTGGTGGAAAAAACAGAATATCCAAAATTAGATGTGCATTCTACTCACAGGATCATTTTCAGCCTTGAACAACCCCAGTAAAAATTTGGGAAGAATGGACAGCGGAATTTGCGCCCTATCCCTCATTTGCAACCTGGCAACTCTATTTTGAACAGAGACAACTGGATTAAAGAATAATATCTCGTCCACACAATTTAGCAACTCAGATCTGAAGTCTCCATCACTCTGCATGGTGATAAAAAAAGAAAAAAAAAATACCATTAGAACTGAATATGTCACCACAATTGTGTATAAATGATATAGAATACCATCAATCAACCAAATTACCTGTAAAGGATCCGGTTCTTGGTGCTCATGTGCTTCTTCAAAAAGTCTAGTAATTATCTTATTGTTCCCCAACTCAGAAGTAAGTATGATGACAGTGTCACGGAAATCAATCATGTTTCCATTACTATCTCTGCACATTCCAACATCAAGTGCTGAAAGTAGAGCACTGAAGACAGAGATGTGCGCCTTCTCAACATGATTCAAAAGGAAGATATTGCATGGTCTCAGTTTCACGTCGCCAACAACTTGTGAAGAATTGCATGGTCTCAGTGTCATGTCGCCAACAACTTGTGAAGAACTAGGCTGTTGCACATTACCAATAGACCTGAATACAACAAAACTGACTCACGATCAATGGATAGGAAAAAAGATTGTCTAAAAGAAGAACAAATAAGAGAAACGATGCCAACAAAAAAAAAAAAAAGGCATCCAAGGAGAAACCTTGCGAGCTCATTCTTCAACCTCAGAAGTGCAGTGTCATCAGAGAAATCTGACAAGTCTATGTCAACCACCAGCGTCACTCCATCACCAGTAACAAGATTCTTACCAAGATAATCTGCAAAATGTGCTTTACCATGACAATGGAGTCCCAACAAGAGGTATGACTTGGGACGGCACAATGATAAATTCTCTGGTTTATTAATAATAAGCTCCAATAAGGCCTTTTCTATCACATCAGTTGCCACGTATTGCTGCAGTGATTTCTCACTCAATGTCACAAGCAGATTATCTACACCTTTCTTAACCCTTTTGTTCAACCTCCCTTTGTCCACGGTAACCTCTTCAGGCAAGCAACTAAGTTCAAACTGCATAAGGCAATTGAAATAGCACAGATCACACAACCCACCAACCCAAAAAAAACAACTATAAAAAGCGAGGAAGAAATTAAGAAATTTCTAAAAATGTTTCTGCCTTCTTTTGTCAAACTCACCTCCTTACATCCAGGTTTATCCGATGAAGAGGGTGCATCAACATAATCATCTAGATTATCAAATAACCCCAGAACCTCTTTAGACAAATCATTAGAATCCCCTGCAACCTCTGTGGATATAAATTGAGAAATCTTCAACATTAACAGGTAGATACTCTGAACCTTTTGCTTCTCCTTCTTGTACAGGGCTCTAAATTCCTTTAAAGATTCATCAAATTGCTTGTAAAGAGGATCGAGAATAAGCTTTTCGTAATCAGCCAGCCGATATGACAACTCGCCTGATCCCAGCATGATGTCTAGATAAATAATATCGGTACCACTTAGCTTGTTTCCCACTTGCATCTCCTGAATCATAGGAGCTACAGCTTCATCAATCTGACTCTCACCTCTTGTAAGCTGGGGAAGAAATAAGACTTTGTTAAGTATTTTGATAAGATAGAAAAAGGTGTAAGGAAGTACATTCAGAAGAAGAAACATATTACTTGATCAGTTCTTGAGAGTTTAACTATTACAATTACTTGAGCAAGCATGTTATAAATGAACAAGGAGGCGGATAAACATAGACGCTTACCTTCTTCCGCCTAAACTGGTCCAGTGCAGCTTCAGATGGGTATAAAATAACACCTCTGGGGAGGGCAATGTCCCTCATCTCAACCCTCGTAGCATTGCTTGAATGAAAAATTGAAAACAGCTCTACAAACACAATATCATCCACTATATTGACCAAGCTGGGGCAATTCTGTTCAGCCTATATAGTAAAAGGAAAATACCAGTTCAATGAAAAATTCATTACAAGCTAGATCCCTTTAAGAAAGAGGCTAAAAAAAAAATATTAGATTCTCTAACCGTTGTAAGACAATGGCGAAATTGGCAATTATGCTTTGATTCCCCTCCCATGGATTTAACTAATTCTCTCATGCTTTGCTTGCTCTTGGTAATGAATTCGTAGCATGAACATCTTAAACGACAGCCTTTAAGTTTCAAGGTAATGATGATTATGGTATTGCCGAAGTCAACCTCATTACCTAGCCCGTCTCTTATTTTACCATATTTTAATATTTCAACCAGCAAACTGGTAACTGAGTCATGCGCCTTTTCAAAGTTTCTGAGCATGACTACGCTGAAAGGCTTCCTCTTAACAGCCTCAGAGAGATGTCCCTCAACATTATTAGGCTGTCCAAAACTGTTGGATACCAAGGACGGCAAAAAATGTCAAAAGACAATATCAGAGACAGGATCAAATAAAGCAAGCATTGAGAAAAGCAATTCCTGATTTTGAACATTTACCTGGATGGTGCACGTGCACCTAGGAGCTTTATCAATGCATCACCGGAACTATAATCTGACATATCAAGTTTGATCAGAAACTCCTTGCCCTCATATAGAGTCTCAGCAAGTCCCTCTGCAACCATGTGCACCTGACTGAATCGAGGATCTTCACCCATGAAGATAAATGATCCAACTGGACGATCTGCTGGTTTAGGCTGTGACAAGGCATTAACAAGTTGAAGAACAGTAAATTTTTGTCCATGACATTTCTCATCTAATTTTTCCCTAAACTCTGGTACAGGAAGCCTTAGATAGTGTAAGAGCAATGGTGAAGGAACACCGATTAATGGCTTGGAAACCTGCAGTTGAGTCCAAAACCAAATCAATGTTAATTTGCTGCAAATGAAAAGCAGGAAAGAACAAAAGAAAATAAACTACCTCTGCAATTAGGCATTGTGTAACAGTCAAGTCTCCCTTAAAATCTTCAGGAATCATTGAAGCAAGTTTAGTTACAAGCACACCAAGTGGAGCCAGAGAAACACTTGAGAGATCAGAAGCTAGTTGTTGTCGAGTTGCTTTCAGAGAAGAGATCACATCCTTAGAACTTCTCTGCTGCAACAATGGCATCTTGGGAGTCCGTACTTGCATGAACCGATCCAACTTTTCCATTAGACCCTCCAGTTCAGCCTGAACATAGGAATACCAACTTTTGAAAAGAGGATCCCTCTCCTTCCGCAGCTCCATAATCTCCACAATGGCACGATGCAGACAGTATTCAGCCATGTCCAATTCTTTCTCTTCTCGGGAGGTTCCATCTTCATATCGCAGCTTAAGACATGCCTTTTGAAGAAGATTGGCTGCCTGCTTTTGCAGGTACTGGAACTCATATTTTCCTGGGTTCCTTCCCCGTCTTCCTTGAACTCTACAATGCGAAAGTTAGAAACAATCACTTGATTACTAAAAAATATATCAATGCTTTTAATTATGCCAAAATTAAAAACAATCATATGCATGTAACAAGCAAAAACAAATAATAAATAGGAAAAAAAAAAATGCAACAAGGGTGAGTTTTGGAATGACGAAACAAACCATTAAAATATCTAAAGACAATGTTGCAAGCAGCAGTAACAGCATCGAAACCAATATGCACTCCATAAGTAAACTCCAAATCTTTCTTTTCTTCAAGTAGCCTTCTTTGCACCTCCTCCATTTTTGGCTCCATTTTTGAATAATTAGCACTAAAACCGAGGGACAACCTGAAAAAAATAAAGAAACAAAAACTCAATTCTCTTATCGAGTTACGTAACGGAAACTAAAAAAGATGAATTTAAGAAAAAGTTAGGAAAAGAGACGGGAAAGTAAATAGAAACCCAAGTACATCAAATCAGGTACGCAACGATTAAGCGCAAGACAGGAAAGAATGAAAGGGAAATTCTGTGTTGATCCTTTTTTCCGGTGCTTACGTTTTGCCGACTAAAAAGCAGTTGAGATTGGCCTTTGCGACGCCTCTGATTTTGGTTGGACTGTCGTTCCCTCCGCCGCTGTCTTACCTTCTCTCCTCTGACTCTCCGACTCGAATTCCCCCTGTTTTTTAAATTCCACTCTATTTAAATATAACAAGGAATGTTGGGTCGGGCCAAATAATTTAAATTTTGGGTCAAAATACAGACCATATCTGAATGTTAGGTTATGACAAGATGGGCCGAGTGAAGGCCCAAAAAACCAAATACTAAATTACTACTAATTTTAAATTTCTGTTATGTTTTTGAAGGCAACGTGGTGCAAAAGTAACGGCTCCTGGCGCCAAAGCCCCCCTCCAACCTTATCCACATATTTCAGAAGCCCCCATCTGCATCAAATTTCTTCACCTTTATGTTCTCAAATTGAAACCAAAAAAGAAAAAAGACAATAGTATAGAGAATGAATATGATTGCTTCCTTGTCAAACTCTAAGCTTTCATTTCATTATGATTATTATTTTAAGTATTCAGGTAAGTGTTTCAAGTTGAATCCCAGGAAAGAGTTGCGAATAAGGGCATCATCTTCTTCTTCTTCTGCTGCTCCTGGTGTTGATCTCAAGACCCTTGAATCCGCCATTTCCAAGGTTTGATTCCTTTCTTCAATTTTCTTTCCTTCTGGTTTCTTGTTTTAAGATAAATGATGATTTAGTCATAAAATTTAATCAACAATGTTGAAATGAAGCAGAGTTTTCCAATTGGAATTCAGTAATTCACTTTCTAATTTTCACCCATCATAGCAATGAAGAGCTCTAATTATATAAATAAATTAATATTTGGTAAACAGAAAGACAGTGATGCAGTAAAGGAGGCACTTGATCAGCTGAGTGAAGTAGGATGGGCCAAGAAATGGAGTTCTCAGCCGTATGTCTCACGCCGTACGGTCAGTCTCCATATCAAAGTCTGAAGTTGTGGGAACTGGGAAAGTTGCCACTCAAAATATTAGCCTGCAAAACCCATTCATGTACTATATATAATATGATCTGTTCATTGCTATAAATATTTAATTACATTACATATATGACATTATTTACTTAATTGATTAGAACAATGAAAGGCTTTGACCTTCAGATTCTTGCATCAGACTTCTCTTCGGGAGCTGACCACCCTTGGGATTAAAAATGCTGAAAATCTTGCAATTCCAAGTGTCAGAAATGATGTAAGTAACACCTTATACTTACCTTCTAAACTCTTAAGGAACATTAAGTTCAAATTTCAGTTCATGTATATGATATATTTCAGTTGTACAGGCAGCATTTCTTTTCACAGTTGTTGGAACAACAGGGTTTTTGGGACTTCTTGCTGGCCAACTTCCTGGGGTAATCTTAACTCTATCATCATTTTCTTTTCATTCGGAACATGTCTTGTAAGAATTGGGGCTTTAAGTGCTTTCCGTTTCATATACTGGTGTTGCAGGATTGGGGCTTCTTTGTACCATATTTACTTGGGAGCATTTCTTTAATAGTTTTGGCTATTGGGAGCATTTCACCTGGGTAAAGTCATGATGCAGAGTTTCAAATGGTCTTTAGCTTTCCTGAAATGGCTTGCTTACTAATTACTGATATACTTAATTTGCTTCTATAGACTACTTCAAGCTGCTATTGGAGGGTTTTCGCAATTCTTCCCCGATTACCAGGAAAGGATTGCTAGCCATGAAGCGGCTCATTTTTTAAGTACTCTCTCATATTTCACATCTCTCACATTTGTGCATTTATGTATTAACATGCTGGATTGAATAGCTTTCTAATGAGAGGAAGTTTATTCTTTGATTTAGTTGCCTATTTGTTGGGACTTCCTATCCTAGATTATTCATTGGATATTGGTAAGGAACATGTCAATCTCATCGATGAAAAGCTCGAAAAGCTTATATATAGTGGACAGCTTGATGCTAAACAACTTGACAGGTACTCATTTCAATACTACACTACACACATTCTCATACCTGCAACCATTCTTAAGCTAAATTGCTGCTTGATGTAATGATGTCTGCTGTTATTCTTCTCTCGAAAGATCGCGTAATGTACAATTTTAGCTGCCTTTTGCTACAAAATTTTACAAGTAGTTTATATCAGATTGGCAGTTGTTTCTATGGCTGGACTTGCTGCAGAGGGTCTGAAATATGACAAAGTTGTCGGTCAATCTGCTGATCTTTTCTCACTCCAGGTTTTGCAACACAAACCTTTGCCAAATTTGACCTATGTAATGGATTGTTAGCTTACCTAGATTTTGGAACTCACTCTGGTCTGTATTATCTGCAGAGATTCATAAACCGGAGCACGCCAAAACTTAGCAATGATCAGCAGCAAAATCTAACTAGATGGGCAGTAAGTTACTGAAACTTTCAACTGGAGCCATGCATGAGTCATTGTGATACAGAATGCTATCATTACAAAATATACATTTTGTAACTATTGAAAGCTGATGTCTGGCTTCAGCTTCATATCTTTGCTTCAACTTTCTTAAATCTTATTATCGACAGTGTTTTTATGTATTTTTAACTATTGAAAGCTGATGTTTGGTAAAACTAATACAGGTCCTGTTTGCTGGATCCCTTTTGAAAAACAACAAGGCGATTCATGAAGCATTGATCTCAGCAATGTCAAATAAGGCGACTGTATTGGAATGCATCCAAGCAATTGAGAACACTGCATAGTGTTTACCTTTCAGTTCTATATATTGTTGTCAAGTACCCAATTGGGAAGATTGCACTACTTGGAATCTACTTTGGCACCTATAGGCTGCAAATCTTCTTCTGTTTTTCCTCTGTCTTTTTATTAATTTTTCATTTTCAAATCATTAATCTTGACAATTGAAATGCCCAAAATACATAATAAAGGGTTCCATAGATGGAATATCATTTTTCCGTCTCCGCTGAATACATATGTTCATCTAGAAAGAAGATACATAATACCACAGAGAAGAAAAATGAAAGGCTTGAAAGCTTCTTATTGAAAATTCAGTTTCAACTCCAAAACTTCTGTCAGAGACAAAATTATTCAAGGCTAGATAGATTGTTTTCCGACACGTTATGCTTGATGGCAAACTTTCGAACACATCTGGTCACTATGTGTTGAATGAAAGATACCGAGGCTTTATTGAACTACATTCGCCCGTACATGCAAAGCAGATCTCTTAATTTCAATGCTTCTGTCTCCAAGCAATCAAAACTCATGGAACTAGGTATTCTCCAACTCCAGTTTCCAACCTGCACACAGTAGTTATCAAAGAAGTCACAGTGAGAATGTAGGAACCCTTCTTTGTTTGGTTCTGTTACACTTTAAAGCACTCAAATTGACACTTGTCGCTTTCTCTTTATGATGAAAATAGAAACTGAATTTCATCCAAAATAACAAACAAGGATAAGAACTTAAAGACAACTTGGGAATATAAGAATCAACATTGTTTTTGTCAGAGTTGGCTCAGCTCAAGCTATGGGGCATGACATGGGGAAAAAGAAAACATACGTGCTCAATAAAGGAAGAACAATAACTTTGGATCTAGGTTAAACACGGCAATGAAGGTGCAAGTTTCACCAACCATGTGGTCATTGCACATCTATATGCATGTATTTAAGGAAGTTGTCTTTACCTCTGTTGCAGGAATGTTCATTCTCGCAGAATTCCCTAGCCCAAGAACATCCTGCATGGTTATGACTGTAGTTTGAGCTACTGAAGAAAGAGCAGCTTCGATCAGTGCCCATGAGATATCATCCTCTTCAGTGATATGAAGATACCTAAATACCTGAGGTTAGAGAAAATTTTCAGACATAAGACAAAGAAAAGATGACCAACAAAATTAGAAACTTTAGCATAACAAACAGAACTCACATTGGACTTCTCTTGTTCCATTATATTGTTCCACCAACCTTTGATCTATGAGACAATCAAAAGCAACTATTAGCATGTAACATCCAGAAAATTTATAAAATGTTTTGTTGTCAAACCAAACAATAAAAATTTATGACTAAAGCGAACTACCAAATTTGAAATCTCTCATTCATTCTCACTAGTCTTCCTCATCCTTCATATAAGATTCGAAGGTTGAGACCTTTTCCTAAATTTTTATGTTTTTAACAAATATATGAGTACACTTCGTTTCCTTTTCGTGGTAAACAAATCCGCTTATATTAAGTCCATATATTTATGCTAGACAGAGTGATTTCTTGAAGGCATTGTTGGATATTGGTTGTTATCTGGAGACTAAATATTGAAAGAAAGTACTTAAATATCGTCCTGAGTTTTTGCCTTGATTGATTCTGTCTTAGAAGTTGTGGTGATTTTCATCATTCCAAGTCCAGAATTTTGTGTTTGATTGATTTCAATTTCTTTTTGATAGATAGATCAAGTTTCTTCAAATGGAATTTAGATCCAAACAGAACTTATCACACCAAGCATCTAGTATTTTAACTTTCAAGCTGCCAAGAAACAAAGAATACAGTAAGACATCATGCTTGAAGGGCTTTACCGTGTCATTATCATGAGTTCCAGTGTACACAACTTGATTGACCTCGTGATTATGAGGCAAGTGAGGGTTGCTAGAGTCACTTCCAAAACCTAAAACAAACAAAAGGGGCCAAAACTACAATGTCTCAGAACGCAAATTAAAGGCCACCGATAAAGCATATATATATAGATTCTATCAGAGTTGATCAGTTATAAAATATTACCGAACTGGAGAACGGCCATTCCAGGTGCTCCAATATATTTCCTAAGCTCAGTTACATCCTCAGTTATAACTCCCTGAAATGTGATAAAAACACTAAATAAATATCAATACCAAAACCCTCCAAAAGAAAAGTTATATTCACTCAATAAATGCTGCTGAAATGCCCCTGCCCCCGGAAAAGAAAACGTTTGGCATAGGCAGGTCAAGTTTTATTGAAGAATCAAGTCTCTAGACTCACTTAGAAAGACAAAAGTAAATTCTTCATATTCTCTCTGGTAGAACATACCAGATCTTCTGCGATGATATCAATCTTTCCAACTGTTCTCGAGATTGCATCAAATAATGATTTTCGAGGGCCAACCTACTATCATGGAAATAGTATCAGTAGTGAATAAAGGCACAATTAAAGAAAATTTAACACCTCCAGAAATACAAAAACCTGACCTTCCATCGTCCAACCATAGCAACTTTTGCTTCTGCATAGAGTAATTATGTTAGTAATTTGTAATATACATTCGAGCAAGCACCATGGTGGACAGTATAGTTTACAATAGCATCTCACCAGAAGGGACAGCCCAAAAGCCAGCAAAGCCCCTAAAGTGGTCTATCCTGAATTCGCCATATAGATTCTGTGCACGTCTAATGCGACGGATCCACCATGAGAATCCATCTTTCTCCATGGCTTTCCAATCATATAGAGGGCTGAATGGAAGCATGACCATAATTAAAATTAACTATTGTTGCAAGAAGCTAGTATAGATGTGTAAATTGAAGAAGTGACATGAAGGAAAATAAGAGTCATGATTAGCAAAATATCCAGTTTTAGAATTTACATGCTATGACTAAAACCATTGATGAGTTTAACCATCTTTCAAAAAAAATGTGGCATTCAAGAGCAACATGTAGAGCATTAAGATAGTGAGACAAAAGAAAAGATACAAAACAATCCTAAAGTGAATACAATTGTCTAGTCTATGTTCAAAATGAAAAGACAATGAAACAATACCTCCTTTTCACAAGCATAAGAACATTAATGAAAAACATAATTATTTCTATATAAAACGTGTATCCTTGTCTATAGATAGTACAAACCTCCCCCATAGTTGACCAGTGTCACTGAAGGCATCCGGAGGAACACCACTGACTAGCATAGGATAACCATGCCTGTTCTGCCAAAGAGAATATAGAAATTTGTAGCCAGCAGCAACAATTGAATTCTTTGAAGCACGGTTAAAAGTATTAGCACTTCCTTATGCATAAATAAACTCCTCACCAGCAAAAAGTGTTTCTTATTTGCCCAAACATCTGCACTATGGTAACCTACATAAATCGGCATGTCACCCATTATGCTGACTCCCTTCATCTGTGCATAGTTGCGAAGTTTTTGCCACTGCCTTTGGAAGAGGAACTGTTTAGCAATAAAGAGATCTATCTGCAAAAAGAAGCAAGAGCAGGAAATGATATTTGAGACTAAAATAGGCAGATAATGTAGGAGATTATTGAGCCAATAACTTTGTTAAAAGAGATTCAGATCATACAAAATCCTTTTTCTCCTGGTATATGTTTTCTAAGGCTGCAAGATGACGGTTTTTCAGAGGTTCAGGCCAGTCATACCAACTGAATGCTTTTAAACTGTCATCAATAGCGGCAAAATAAGCTGAATCTTCAAGCCAGCCTACAAAATTTAAGGAATGAACTTAAATGATTGCATGACTATCAACAGACTTAAGATGAGAAAGTAAATTTGTTCTAAGCACAAATGTTTTTCTGAAGTCCTTGTTCCAGCATATACATAGAAATAAAAAAAATAAAAAAGAATGTGAACATGACAAAAAATTTTCAGCCCTTATAAATCTTTAAAACAGAATCTTGCAAACACTCCTCAATCACACAAAACAAAAGGTACCACTTTTACCGAAAACCCTCCTCTGACAAACTCCATTTCATATACCAATAGAACAGTCAAATGTAGGTTGTAGCACAGTGAATATGTAAACAAGGAATAGAAGGGAGCAGGAGTTCATAGTACGCAATCATATGGAATATGTATCTTACTTGATATGATAGGATCTCTTCGGAAAGCCTCAAGCTGATTTTTAATTTCCCCATCACTTAAGAGGAGCCTTTCTGCAGCCTAAGAAATGATAAAATGAGTTGAACTTGGCACAGTAAATCATATAGAGAGATCAGAATAAGGGAAAGCTCTGGGAAATGACTTTTCCACCTTAGTATTCAAACTGAATGCATCACTCATACTTACATTGCCAACTTTGGACTCATGCGACAATGTATACTAAGAGGAACATTTTTTTTTCTTTTCTAATAAATAAAGCTTCTTTCGAGTTTTGACCATTTACCTTATTTATCAGAGAATCCTTCAAGGTAGCCACAATAGAATAGTTCACACGGTCAGAATCACTGCACAATGAATATATATCATGGCTGTCAACAAAAGGCCATTTAAATTAATTTAGCTATTTATAACTGTTACTCAAATATTAAAAAGAACTCCTCACATTGGTTGAGGAAGCTCTTCGTTTGTTAGCAAGCCATCTTTAACAAGCTCTTCAAGTGAAATCAAGAGAGTGTTACCACAATTTGCATCCTGAAATACAATCATCAAGAAAACTTAAACACTGTCATATAACATATAGCACCTAAGAGGGAAATGTATTATCAATAAGCAGTAA
This sequence comes from Corchorus capsularis, assembly GCA_001974805.1. NCBI lineage: Eukaryota > Viridiplantae > Streptophyta > Magnoliopsida > Malvales > Malvaceae > Corchorus > Corchorus capsularis. The sequence continues at coordinate 3,811 of AWWV01001039.1, read as the reverse complement.
AAAGAACACCATCTAATCAACTGAAATCGCAAAATGGATTACTAATTGAAACAGGACAATTAAGAACAATATTAATGAAGCAGCACCTGGCCTGCATATGGTGATCCTCCTTCATCAGGAGGAACAAGAGGAAGCACCTGCATTAACATTAAAGATTCATTAAAATGAGTACATTGTTAAACTTTTTTTCTTTCATAGTATATCACCAAGTTAGCATGGCGAAGTGTCACTGAAAATCACCATGTCAGCACTGACAGGGAAAAAAAAAAAAACCCTTCATACGGATACCAAATTACCAATTCAACTAAATTAACCGAGCTTCAAAACAGACCAATGAAATGAAGCCACGTTAAAAGGCAATAATTTTGGTCTGAAGTCTGAACCTTTTTCCAGAAAAAGCTTGAATTTTCCTAGATTTTCCGTTCTGACTCGCCATGAAAACACAAAATGTAGCGTTTAAGAGCGAGATTACCTGCCAAACGGAGCAACCAGCTAAGTGTAGCCAGTCGATGAAGCGAAAAGCTTCTTCCCCAAGATCCCCAATGCCATAAGGTCCACGAAACGACGTCGGGTGGAGCAAAATGCCGGCTCTTCTCCGCAGTTTGGGGTCAGGCTTGGGAAGCCAGTCACCATAATCAAACGGTAAGTCCTCACCGACCTCGATGTCGGTGAAAGCGGAGGCAACGGCGTCGTTGCGGAAGCGAAGGTTGAGTGATTGGGTCGTCAGAGTTTTGGGTTGGAAGAAAAGAGTGGAAAACTGAGAGGGATGAGATAGAGAAGAATGGGATTTGGAAGAGAAAGGGAAGGAAGAGATAAGAGAGAGTGGGGTACGAATTGCCATGGCAAATTCGCAAGCATTTGTGAGAGTTTGGGAATGTGAATAAATGAGAGAGACGAACGAATCAATAATTTAAATCAAATCATTGAATCAATCAATCGATTGCATTGTTGGAAGCCTGCCACAGTGTTGAAGCTAAGCTAAGCAACTGGGGCTGGCACTTGGCACTTTAGACGGTGAAACAAAAGCATGGGTTGCACGTGACGTAATGGCCCTGTCTTTCGCAGATATTATTGCAAGTCTTGTTTGGCCATGGCCATATGATTTTCTAATTTTCTACTCATCCCGATCCCAAGGAGTCTTGGGGAGTGAAAATTTGGGGATTGACTTCTATAATCTGAAAGTAATCAAGCTCACATAAAGATTGAATCTTGGTTTATTTTTTTGCAATACAAAAATGAAACTGTAGATTGAGAAAATCTCTTTTTACCATCCAAAGCTCCCATTGACCAAACTAGGCTAAAAAGTAAAAACATGAACAAAAACAGCAATGAAATTAATCTTTCACAAGGAAAAGGCAGAGATAATTGCAGACCTGAAAACCCCATCTCCAATCATTGTTAAGCTTTCCAGATAATTGTGCTACAAGTTCATTCTACTAGAGAATCTTTGAGGAATTAAATAGTAACACAAGAAAATATGATTATTACTACTATATAATTCATATGTTTTTATACAGATTTAAGTAATCTCAGATGAGATAGGCAAAAACCCAGAAACAAGCATCTAAATCCCATCCCCCTTCATCTGCATGCCTTTTATTGTTTGTTCTATACCTAATTACTACTATAACATCTCTAATTTTAGTATTCTTCAATTTCCAGGGTCTCCACATATAATTATAAATTTATAATTCTATGAAAGGGAGAGCCTGCCCTATATAGCCTATACAATATACCCCTGCCTGCTTGGCTTCCATAGTTGAATCCTGGTTTCAAATGTCATCAGACCAGTCAGTAGGATCAATTTCATAGAACAATCCATCGACAATTTGGTCGATGAATGAATCAATGAAAGAGTTACAACTGACAGTGAAGATTCGACCAACTTTGTTCCGAGCACTTGATAACCAAGCAAAGGCAGCTGCACAAGTCATTGCCAAGAGACACACTCCACCAGCTTCTTCAATCCCTTGCAAATCCATCTTCCTAAATAGGGAATTCCCAGTCACAAACTCTTCTGTCACTGTTGCTGCAAACACAATCTGCACACAAATGAAATTACTATCAGAAAGTTAATATCGGGAAAATCTTACATGGTTACATATATATATATATATACACACACACACACATATATACATATTTTTGGTACTATAAAGCAAATTGATCATTGAAAACTATAAAGCAGAGATATAATATAGTTCAGAAGGTAAGGAAACAACAACAACAGAATATGTGTCTCTTCAATGAAAAAGGTTCCAATTTACTGTTCCAAGACCTTCCAACTTACAGTTACAGAGTTCTCCTATGAATTGCATGGAAATTTTACAGTTTCCTCAAAAAGCACAAACTTTCTAATTTCTATTACACTAAAATCTAACAAACAGGGCATGAAAAACCTAAACTTGCCCAAAAGTTTAATACTTTTTTGATGAAATTCTGGACACAATAAAAAAAAAACAAAGCATAATTGAACTAATTTAGTAAATTACCATGGCGAGTCGACCAGATATGATCTCGAAGTCTTGGCTTTTCTTGGTGCTCTCAATATACTCAGACAAAGTCTCAAAAAATGGTGAAACTTCATACCCCTCTTCCTTTCTCGTCTTCAACACCCCACCTCGATCCGAGCCATAGGATCTCAACGTGCAAAGCCTCGGCTGCAACACTATGTTTCCATTCTCGCCCGGTTCACCCACTTTAACTCTCTGAACCGGAATCGAAACCTGACTACTACCCAGTTCCCTCTTAGGAGTAGCCCCAGGTTTACTGGACAGTAGCTCACAGTGGATTGCACGCGCCACCGTGACCATTGGGTAAAGAGAAAAAAACGAACAAAACAGGGAGTTTGCGATTCCTAGAATCAAAGGGTGGCTTCAAGAAGTGTTTTTTTTTGGACTCTTCGTGGTTGTTTATGAATCCACGTCTGGGACTTTTCTATGTTACACATACATGTGGAGGGTGGCTGAAGATTTTGGTTCGTTAACGTGGCTTTCAACAGGATGGAATAAGTTTGGTTTGGCTATTCCAACGACCTGTCGCTTTACTCATAAAAGTAATCTTTATTTTGTGTGTGATAGCGGTTCATCATATCATTAGTTTGGTTACTTTGGCCCCTCCCATTTTTCTCATGGTTAAGCTTTGTTTGGTTTCGTTTCAAGTGGTCATAAATAATTTACAGTTTTTAAATATCTGAGAGGTTGAGAGCTTGTTTCAGAGATTTCCCAACTGTTTTTTTAACCATTTTTTTCAATAAAAGGAAACATATAACTATAAGACAAAAGCTTTTGCTAGTGGTTTAGATTGATCCCAGGTTTTTTCCAAAGCTACATGAAAATACTGCTAACATTTGACTGGTTGTAAATGTCAGTAACAACATATGAAATGTCAATAACATGTGACTGGAGTAATCAACATATGAAATTAGAGATATTATAACTCCAATCTACATAGAAAAAGAAAAACACACATAAAAAATGTCAGTAACAAGTTTAAAGGATTATGGTCTTCACTCTTCAGAGTTCATCAGCTAGTCTGGGCAGGGGGGCCTTTAGGCACAGTTGGGCGCGTTGGACCCTTTGGTATTTTGAGCCGAATGGCTCTGTTTTGTATGCTTACCCTCTGCAAAATAATTACAGCAAACAGATTTATGTCTATGGATAAGTAATTTGGTGCTAAAAAAAGAATAGCTTGTGGCATAATATAGTTCATAGCAACCAGGATTATGGAATATCAGGAATGAAAGAACTGAATAAATTTATGTATATATATATATATATATATATATATATATATATATATATACCACTAG